>JBAMBL010000900.1:0-22069 GCA_037043405.1 Drosophila subquinaria
ACACCTGAAGGAAGAGTAAAAACATTGATCCAAAATGTTGACACGCGGTGGAATTCATGCTTAGACATGATGGATTCATTTTGCAAACTTGCAAGCGTGGTCTCATCTGTGCTGCTAAAACGATCCGAGAGCTCCAAGCTCAACAGCTGTCCTGAAATGATAACAGCGAGTGAGCTGCCCATAACGCGGGATTTGATCAATCTCCTGGTGCCTTTCAAAGAGGCTACAGTAAACATAAGTGGCGAGTTGTGTGTGACTGTAAGCCTTATCATTCCTCTTAGCACGTTGATATAAAAGAGACTGGAAAGCATTGAGGTCAACGTAAAGGAAGGAGAGGGTGCCAGAATCATAATCGTTTCGAGTACTAAAAATCGAATTGATTCATTTGAAAAGAACAAATTCCTCGCCAAGTCCACCTTATTAGACCCCAGGCCATGGTGGTGGCTGAGGCTTTGCGTGATATTAAACTCGAGTTAGTTGGCTATGAAAGACAGGTTTGTAAAATGAATTAAACTTTTAATACATACAAAATATTAAAACCATAAAAATTTACACTTTTCAAGCCCCGCGATCAATCCAATACTTTGACACCTTCTAAAAGTTCCACCGGTTCGCTATGGGGAGAGCATGATGCTGCGCTGGAGGCTCACAAATCGCCGGAACTGTGTAAAAACGACGAGTTAAAGGTTTATTTAACTATGCCACCAATAGATAGAGGAAGGGATCCCATCCAGTATTGACATAGCCAGTCGGAAACGATGCAAAACCTAGCGAAGCTGGCACTTTGATATTTAATTGCTCCCGGTAGCTCTGTTCCTTCTGAGCGATTGGCGATATTAAAGTAGTTGTAAGTGACACTAAGAGCAGGATGACTGACTCGCACATAAGGGAGCGAGTTTTTCTTAAATCGTTAACTTCCGATTTATGGTAGATAAGCCCATTAAGTTAAAAACAATATAATTACCCTAAATATGGATCAAAGGAAATCGTAAAATAAAAAATACTTGGTAAACAAAGCAAACTATTCAATATATGGGCATTTCCACAGAAAGGTAAACCGCGACCAAAAACGTAAAATTGACCAAAAAATCACATCTTTTGAAATTTTCTTCCAGAAATGTATTTAAGTTATTTATTTCAGCAATATCCGCTAGAAGAATAATCATAAATCATAACCATTTATAAGAGGCATCAATACACAAGAGTTTAAAATTAGTTGCATTAAAATATTGCTTCTGGATTCGCTGAAATTGGCGTTTGAATTGGTTGACCTCACAAGTCACTTCCATTTCGTGTCCCGTGCGAATCACTTAAATTTTTTCTATTATCTTAAAAATAAAAAATTACACATAATCAATCTTTGCACCAATGAAAGAGCTAATCAAATGCTATATGTTAAGCCCTTCATCAGAAAAAAAAGCGTTTCCTTTTTACCGTTTTTTTACTTTGAATGTGTACGAATGTCCCGTGCGCGAGTTTGGAAATGCCCATATGTATTCTATCTAAGTAGCTAATTGAAATTATGGATAAACGGCTTTTTTAAGTTCGCGCCCAGATATTTATATCATCGATATTATCGATATTTTTTTTGTCAAAAATATCAAGAAAAATATCAACGATATTGGTATTTTTAAAAATATCAACAACCCTACCACGGCCACGACCATTCCATTCCGGCTGCCACTTCTGAAATTAAAAAAACAATAAAATTTATTAATATTCAACTCAAAGTAAAAAAATCTTAAGATGTACACTTACATACAAACGTCCTTGTTGCTGGTACATTTTGCTATGATCGTTACAAGTTAGGGACGGCAAACAGGAAAACTTAGAGGAGTATCGAAACACAAGCCGATTATCGATATACAGCTGCGGTCAAAAAAATAGTAGTGCTCTTTCTTTTACTATAACAGCTATTGTAAGTCAAGTCTTCAAATTTAAAAATTATATTTGGAAAGGTCATCTAAATTCCGTTTGAATGATGTTTAACTTTCCTTAACCCATTAAGTACCCATTAAAATATTCGAATTTTAAAAAAGGTCTACTTTTTCAACTTTTTTCCTCGATTTTTTCCAAAAAATGTTGGGATGCAAAAACTTTCTTCAAACAAAGAACCTCAACTGCGCGTAGATGGACACTTTTCTTTTTATGTTTTATTTTTATTCAATGTTAAGTTTATATTATTTTATTGAATTTAAAACTCTCGTATTCCAAATTTTATTTTTAATTTACATCTCAGTTCAAAGCCGACAGTCAATCAGTGAAGACGTATTTGCGGAGTTTCAATTCATAAATTTCTCTCACACTCACTTTCGCTCTCGCTTATCTACGACTAAAGCGCTTATCGCGTGATCCAATCTACAAACAAATTTACGCACAAAAGGGAACACAAAATCTAACAGTAGTTGGGAAACAACTGTAACACCATGAACAGGGGCGACCCCCCTGATCGCCAAACGGCAATCAGAACTCAACTTGTGACACCTAACCAAATTGAAGCATTACTTACACCTGGACCAAAATATTTAATTATATCTCGGAATAATGAAAAAGAAAAACAATTCAACCTTTCACCATTTTTAATCAAAAAAATCATTGACTCCACCCCCGGCGGACCTGTAATCTCATGTCATACTCTAAGAAGCGGCGATCTCCTTGTCCAAACTAAAAACGAAATACAAGCCCAAAAGCTAATGAAAATGACATCATTCACACCCAACATACACGTTACTGTTACAGAACACCGACACTTAAACTACAGTAAAAGAGTTATCTATTGCAATAACCTTCGAAACGTCTCAGAAGATGAAATACTATCAGAAATAAAAACATCGAATATTACAGCAGTGAAAAAAATAATGAGAAAAATAGAAGGTGAGCTTATAGAAACTGGATTACACATTAGGGTGGGTCAATTTGTATGGACCATAAAAAACGAACCTTGCGGGTATCAAAATCGTAATCTACGGTTAATTCTAAGAAGATTTGCCCAAGAAACCATAGGTCTAAAATCATTTTCGAGCTTCCGATTTTTAACGAGAAACTTTGCATATTTTTTTGTCATTTTAAACACGCTTAGATACCTAAGCGAGTGCATAAAAGTATATTGTTTCACTTAACATTTTTTCAAGAAAATTATAAATTCTTAAAAATAAAATATTAAAATAAAAAATTGAAAATTTATTTTTGCTAATTTTTTTTAAATTTAAAAAAATATTTTTCAATAAATAAATTGATAAAATTGGCATTAATTTGCATGTTGCATGTTGGTACAAAATACGAGCAAAATACATATAAAATGGTAAAAAATTTGAATGTTGTATTTTGCTCGTATTTTGTACCAACATGCGTTTCTTTTCGGCCGATGTTGGTGGCAAACATCTGTAACTTTTGAACTAGGTTAGATATCGGGTTGCAACTTGAACTATATATTTTCAATACTTCAAAGCATTTTTTGAAAGAAAAATGAAAGTGGGCGTGGCACTAAAAAGAGCGTAAATTTACGGTCAAATGCAAATTAATGCCAATTTTATCAATTTATTTATTGAAAAATATTTTTTTGAAATGTAAAAAAAATTAACAATAATAAATTTTTAATTTTTTAATTTAATTTTTTTTGTTTTTAAAAATTTATAATTTTCTTGAAAAAATTTTAAGTGAAACAATATACTTTTTATGCATTCGCTTAGGTATCTAAGTGTGTTTTAAATGACAAAAAAATAAGCAAAGTTTCTCGTTAAAAATCGGAAGCTCGAAAATGATTTTAGACCTATGGTTTATTGAGCAAATCTTCTTAGAATTTACTGTATTGTAAGATTTTGATACCCGCATTGGGTCGAAAAAAATTGACCCACCCTATTACACATACTAACATTTGCCTCGACTACACTCCCAGATCACATTATCAGGCATGCCACATAAATCTCTTTCACTTGAATTTCACGTCAATTTCATTTCTCCGTGCCACAGTCCAATCACCTAAACAATTTTGGGTGAGACGAAATCATCACTCAAACCACTAGCGTCCGATGCCATGAGAATAATGTCACATTTTTTGTCAGAATTTTTGAATTTAGAGTTGTCTAGTAGATTGTATTGTTTGCCGCGCCAATAACTTTTAAATTTTTTTAAGCTATAAAATATCAATTATTATATAAATAAATTGAATTATATAAATTCAATAAGAAATAAAATAAAAATTGTATATTCTGCAATGATAAATTTAAAAAATTTGCTAAACAAGCCCTTGGGAAATTTAATCTGAGAAGGGGCCAACCCTAGTAGCCTAGTACGAAAAGGTTGATGAACATGCTTAAAAACCTAAATCACACGAACTTCTGTGGCACGGAGAAATTTTCGAAGTGGAATTGCTTTTTTCTGAAATCACTTTCACTAGTGTTTTTTGTGGCATGCCTGTATGATTGGTTATGAAAAAACAAACATACGTCCTTACATATGTACCTACACCACTCAGGTGCAACAACTGCCTCCGCTTCGGTCATACATTTAAAGTTTGCCAAAATCAAAAAACTTGTACCAAATGCGCCCTGCTACACCACATTAAAGAAGACAACAATGAAACCTGCTCCAACAATAACAGCTGTATCAACTGCAAGACAAACAAATTGGAACATAACGGTCACTCTTCAATAGATAAAAAGTGCCCAATATACAAAAAACAACAAGAAATTATAGTGATTAAGATCAACGAAAAAGTAAACAACAAAAAGGCATACGAAATATACAACCAAAGATATCAGAACAATTATCAAACCTATGCCGATGCTACGAAAACCACACCAAACACAACTCCAAACGCTAACACCGCTGAATCAAGCAACCCCAGCAGCCACACCCGCAAGACCATAAACTACGATGACCTGGAAAATCTGGTAACTCTTACCACGCCCCCACTAAAGAGCCATATTTACCTAAAAATCAAATAACTCGAATCTTACCCCGAAACACCAATAAGAGTTTTAAGAGAATTAAAAAACCAATCCAAAAATAAATCTAAGAAACAAGCTGAAACTGATGACAGCTCCGACAACATGGAATATCAGTAAATATAAGTAATAACAAATACGTACACCCCAATCTTTATATAAAACCAACATATCATTGTAGTTAATATAACTATTTTATTAAATTTTATTTATCATTAGTTTCCCTTATTTTAAATCAATGACCTTAAGAATCATACATACAATGGAATATGCGCGGTTACTTAAACAACTACAATGAATTACTTATAATTTTAAAAAATCAACACCCACATATAATAACATTACAAGAAACTCATTTGTATAACCAAATTAACAATATACCAATTCCAATAAATTATATAATGGAAACCTGTGATGCATCTAACCGTTGCGGTGGTGCATCCATTTTAGTTCATAAATCCATCCAATACAAACAACTAAATACAAATCCAGTTTTTGAAAAAGTAGGCATAGAAATAGAATCAAAGCAAAATCTTAAAATTTTTTCTGTTTATATACCACCCACTCAACGTTTCTCAATACAAAACCTTACCAACATGTTTACAACGCAAAATACATCTGCAATAATCACTGGGGACTTTAACAGTTGGCACACCAGCTGGGGATCCCGCAAGAACAATTCAAAAGGAAACATTCTAGCACAAATAGATCAATCACAGTTTATTCTATTGAACGACAAGTCACCAACTCACTTTTCAACCCACAATAGTTTTTCACATATCGACCTATCACTTTGCACCCCTCAGATTGCCCCCCTTATAGAGTGGAAAGTCTTCGACGACCTATGTGGAAGCGATCATTTTCCTATCTTCATATCTCTTTTTCATAAAAAAAAACCCTCAGACTCTTTCCGACCTTATTTTAAAATTAAACAAGCCAACTGGAAATCTTGCTCTCTGGAATCAAATAAATTATGCAATAACATTCCAATTAATACTAATATGTATAAATAAAGAAGCAGCAAGCATTAACAAAATCATTTTACAAAGTGCACACAGATATATACCCCAGACTTCCCCCCACACATCAACACACAAAGTTCCATGGTGGAACAACACAATAGAAAAGCTACGCATTACCAAAAACAAGACATGGAGAACCCTTAAGAGAAACATTACTGACGAGAACACAATCAACTACAGACGAGCCAACGCCCATTTTAAAAGACTGCTAAAAATAAGCAAGAGAGAAGCAACAGATGCTTTCACCTCAGAAATAGCACCAGTAACCCCAATAGCAAAAATCTGGACCAATATACGACGCTTCTGCGGTTTAAACCCAGTTATAAACATTCACTGCATATCCAACCCTGTAAACCAAGAAAAAACTACTTGTCCAAAAACAATAGCAGACTCTTTTGCAATCCATTGGTTTAATCTTTCTGACGATTCAAATTTTAGTCAAGCCTTTTAAAATAATAAATATAACTCAGCAATCCTATGTAATAATCACATACCTTCATTATCAGCAAAATTAATACAAAAACAAATTAATCTTATAGAATTCAAGTCCAGCTTACATTCACTAAAGGGCTCCACGCCAGGATTCAATAGAATATCCTATCCAATAATAAAAAACAGCTCTCTCGAAGTTCAAAATATAATCATTCATCACTTTAATAATCAGGCCTGTTCCGGTTTTCACTTTCGGGAAGATTTTGCGAAAATGAATTTCCCTTAGCTGTTCCGGTTTTCACTTTCGGCAAGATTTTGCGAATTGAATTCACGTGACATTGAGCTAGTGAGTTTGAATTCGGAAGGGTTAAATCGATGATTTTGGCATGCTTAGCATAAAATTAAAGTGAAAATAAAATATTTATTAAATACTTCAATGTTTTAGGAAAATTACTAAGTTATCAGATAAAAAAAAATAATTTATTTGATTTTTAAATAATTATTATTTCATCATACCCCAAAATCGATAAGACTCTAACCTAACATTTTTGTCGGATTTGCTCGACCTGTTCCAGTTTCCGCAAGTATTTGTGAAAATGTGCGTCAAGATAGCAACGGTTCTTTAGCAACGAAAATCGGAACTTGGTTCATGAGTCGGAACCAGTTATGAACTTTCTCATTTTTAAGCGTTATTAGACCTTTAAGCCTAGTACCGACGTCAGAAAAAAGGCCTAGCGTAAGGTCAAACTCCATATAAAAAAAACGCTGGCGTAAGGTGAATAAGAAGAAGACGACATTTATCTCCGCTTGTCGGTCCGCACGTCAACTAAACTGAAACTAAAAACGGAGTTGCCAGATAAGGAACGGGCGTTATCCAGCACTGTTTGAAACAGCTGTCAAGCCAAGCGAAACATCGATTTGTTTAGAGTTTCGGTATCTATCTATCTCACTCTCTCACAATAACTCAAAAGAAATGGCCGAGAAATTAACAAAAAACAGCAAATTGACTCTTTTTGAAATAGCAGGCAAAATTCTGCTGATTAACAAGGTGGAAAAGAGTCCAATATTTGTTTTTTTTCATTAATTTAGAGGGAGAATCCACGTAAAAAGTTCTAAGGCGATGGGTGCACCCAAAACCCGCTGTGCTTGCGTGCCATCGCATATTTCTCCTCTATTAACATTAATATACAGTTTTCAATGTTTATTCTCTTTTCTTTTTACGCAAATCAGTTTTGCATGTTCATATTTAAAATAAACCGCTGTTGACGCATAGAGTTACCACTCAACTTTTTGTTATTTTTTCGTGTTGCTTTGGCAACTCTGGCTTTACGCTCGTCGCCAGCTAAATATTGAGCATTTTCCGCCGCTAAAAATTTATCTCACGTCGGTACTAGGCTTTAATCAATAAACTAATGATGCAGAATAGTAGAAAATTAATTAATCTATAGTTTAAAACAAAGTTTTGGCCATTTCAGCTTTTCAAATGGGTGTAACAAGTGAATAAAGAAAGTGAAAACGTGAACATTTTCACCATTTCTTAAATATCTAAGGTCAGAAGGTCTGCTACCGAAAACCGCTAATGCACGATTATACCGTGTAGTTTTACCTTTCGAATGGTACCATTTTCAAAAAAAAAATTTCTGGCCGTTTTTGAGATATTTTGAAATGAGCGAAGCTACCTCGGTGAAAGTCCCATACAAAATGACCGCCAAAATACATACCTTGTTTTCAAACCATAATAACTTATCTTAGAATGTTTGCTGCAAAACGCGGCACATACCAATTTAAAGCTACAAGTTTGGGGATGCAACTGCAATTTATTTAGAGAAAGTTTTCTGATAGTTATTTAGAAAATAAATAAAACTTAAATCAACCCCCAAAAAGTTCATAAGCAAGTCCTAGCGAACTGGTAGTTCCAACGTGAACTGAACTACAAAATACATAGCGGCAGCTTTTGTAAATAAAGAGAAGTGGCGCCACCTGTTTAGTGTCTAACACTAAATCGTTGCTGGATATTTGACTGCAGAAAAATGTTTTGCTGTCAATTGCACGGTATCTAAAACTATCGACACTAATTTTACAATCATTTTCATATGCGAACCATTAAAATCTTTCTGAAACTTATTGAGAAATTTGCATTTTGGTATTTTTACCATTATGAGTTAAATAAATTTACAAGAAAGCAAGTTGGCAGCGTTTGTACATAAAGAGAAGTGGCGCCACTTATGTAGTGTCTAACAAAAAATCGTTGCAAACTTTTTTCTGAAGATTAGTATTTTTATATCAATTGCACGGTATTTAGGACTATCAACGCTAACTTTACAAGCAATTTCATATGCCAATCATCAAAATCGAGCAAGAAATGGCTGAGAAATTATAATTTTTGTGTTTTTTTCCATTTGACCTAAAATAAACATGAATGTGGGCTGCCAACCTGATATACAGAAGCGCAAAAATGCGTCGGAATCATTTTTGCGCTTCTGTATATCAGGTTGGCAGCCCACATTCATGTTTATTTTAGGTCAAATGGAAAAAAACACAAAAATTATAATTTCTCAGCCATTTCTTGCTCGATTTTGATGATTGGCATATGAAATTGCTTGTAAAGTTAGCGTTGATAGTCCTAAATACCGTGCAATTGATATAAAAATACTAATCTTCAGAAAAAAGTTTGCAACGATTTTTTGTTAGACACTACATAAGTGGCGCCACTTCTCTTTATGTACAAACGCTGCCAACTTGCTTTCTTGTAAATTTATTTAACTCATAATGGTAAAAATACCAAAATGCAAATTTCTCAATAAGTTTCAGAAAGATTTTAATGGTTCGCATATGAAAATGATTGTAAAATTAGTGTCGATAGTTTTAGATACCGTGCAATTGACAGCAAAACATTTTTCTGCAGTCAAATATCCAGCAACGATTTAGTGTTAGACACTAAACAGGTGGCGCCACTTCTCTTTATTTACAAAAGCTGCCGCTATGTATTTTGTAGTTCAGTTCACGTTGGAACTACCAGTTCGCTAGGACTTGCTTATGAACTTTTTGGGGGTTGATTTAAGTTTTATTTATTTTCTAAATAACTATCAGAAAACTTTCTCTAAATAAATTGCAGTTGCATCCCCAAACTTGTAGCTTTAAATTGGTATGTGCCGCGTTTTGCAGCAAACATTCTAAGATAAGTTATTATGGTTTGAAAACAAGGTATGTATTTTGGCGGTCATTTTGTATGGGACTTTCACCGAGGTAGCTTCGCTCATTTCAAAATATCTCAAAAACGGCCAGAAATTTTTTTTTTGAAAATGGTACCATTCGAAAGGCAAAACTACACGGTATAATCGTGCATTAGCGGTTTTAGGTAGCAGACCTTCTGACCTTAGATATTTAAGAAATGGTGAAAATGTTCACGTTTTCACTTTCTTTATTCACTTGTTACACCCATTTGAAAAGCTGAAATGGCCAAAACTTTGTTTTAAACTATAGATTAATTAATTTTCTACTATTCTGCATCATTAGTTTATTGATTAAAGGTCTAATAACGCTTAAAAATGAGAAAGTTCATAACTGGTTCCGACTCATGAACCAAGTTCCGATTTTCGTTGCTAAAGAACCGTTGCTATCTTGACGCACATTTTGTGAAAGTGAATGGCAACTTTATAAGGGCTACCCTTGTATGTGAAGAAATTAGTAAATATATTTGTACATATTTTAAACAACAATTTAAGTATTTTTAAGTATTGCGTAAAGTGAAGAATTCAATTTCTTGTTTTTTAAATGCAAGTTTGGACAAAACAGTTTAAAATTTAATGCAAAAAGGAACTGATTATTTTTGTAAACAAACACTGTGCAACGATTGACAACTCTGCAAAAAGACATTTCTCAACACTGAAATCAACCCGCACTTTCAAAAATACAAAAGTTATAACGAAAGTAGGTTTTACCTTTGAAAAAATGTTTCGACTTATGATTATATAAATATTTGATGAATAAATTACACATTTTAACAGGCGAAAATTCTTTTGACGCAAATGTCTGATTCGCTCAGAACATTTTCCAGCACTGTTCTGCAAAAAATTACTCAACACAAGGTGGAAGGGAAATTCGGAGGATAATTCGTAGGAAATGTAAAGGAATTTTCAGGGAAATTCGGTCAGATCTTGCGGATTGAAATTCGCAAAAAACAAGTGAAAACCGGAACAGGCCTGTATATGATCGTTCCAAGTATATTTGTTATTAATTGTTAGACCCTAAATTTTAAGGAATGACACTGTAGGGATTTGAATATTGTTAAATGATATTTTACATGTACAGTTGTGCTTTCTGCACAAATTTGACATTTATTTACTGAAATTAATTTAAATTCGCACTTAAATAAATTACTCAAAATTTCTTTCATAACCTTAATTTCGTGTCATTATTTATTTATTTTGGACTTAATTAAAATCAATGTGCTTTGTACAAAGGGACACAAAGACAGACTGCCGCTTTCGATTTATACAAACGTCCGCGGCTCAAAACGATCCAAAACGATTAAAACGATCAAAACGACTCAAAACGACACAAAACGAGTGTCTAAAACGAGTATCAGAACGAGTATCAAAACGAGAGTCAAGAAAAGCAGACCGAGTATCAGAGCGGGTAGCCCAGCGATCGACAGCGCTCACGCTTACATTGCAATGTATGAAATTCGGGGGTGGGTTTCGCTGTGACGTCGCACACACGACTCGCGCCGAGGCATTTTTGACCCTTTTGTTATGGCCGTCATAAAACTCGCGTTGCCGGCGAGCCGCGACCTTTTGTACACTGAGTGAAAAAAATAGTAGGTTTGAAGTCCTTATTATTTTAAAAAATTGTTTTTTTCTCATATAATTATTATGCGGCTCAATAATTTGTTTCAGTGTAGACCTTTTTTATTTTTTGTTCGCACATTTGGGTCGATCGACACATTCCCCGCTCCCATTGCCCGCTCCGTCCCGCACATTTAAAACGAGTTACTCGCATCATGATTCGCATCTATACTCGTTCCTATACTCGTTTTTCGATCAGTTTGACTCAACGAGTATGAGCGAGTATCAAGTCATACAGCCTATTCGATTTTTAAAACGGCGACTAGTGACTCGATTTGATTTGATTTTTGGCAACGGCCACCAATTCAACTCGAATCTACCCGTTGCAGTTCTCTGATTGGAACTATCGGTGTTTCCATCGATTCTGCAAGCATCAATGTTTTCAGCGGTAAATTGGATTTTAAATTTAAAAATTATAAAAGGCGAGTATAAATTTATTCATCACAATTACAGTTTACATATTCATGGGCCTCCTCTGCCGCATCACATAACGTACGTTCGAGTACAACGGCATCGTATAATGAATCACCTAGAAACCGATATCGTTGAATATATTCCTCCAGTTGATCGGGTGGTTTTTTTATAGTTTTAAGAATTGGGGCGCACATTTTCAGTATTTTGTAGCGTATAAATATTGCAGCCTGTTTATTTAAAACATTTTCGCTGCCGCTTTCTGAAAAGTATGGTACAATCCGATCGGCAATAGCAGCTATTTGTGGTATGACGAACTCGCAAATTGGAAACTTTCCCATTGCTTGAAGCCCAATAATGGAGCCATAAACTGTCGTTAGGGATGCTGCTTGCAGTCCATCCTTGAATAAACTGCAATTTAATGGAATTAAATTTAAATTGGAAAACATCACATTTGTAATAATCAATGGCCGTGTTCACCAGAACAAATCGACAACAAAAAATCGATGAAATTTGCATGATTATTCTGGTGAAATGCAGTGATTAGCAATCATGATTTTAAATTTTGTGATTATGATGACTGAAAATTCATCACTAAAATAGTACGCTGAAATTTTCTGATTGTGATGCTTTGTTATCGAACAAACAAAATACATGATTACTGATTGATTAGTTCTGGTGAACGCGGCCAATGTATCGAGTTCCCAAATATGTCAGTGTTGGGTAAGCACTGATTTATTTTATTCGTTATTTTCAAATGGTGGGTTAGCTCACATGTTCACTCACATTGCTCAGTTGCTCACTTGTTCAATTAACGAGATTGCATTTTAATTAAAATCTGATATGGATATATGAATATTAGGGCGGGTCAATTTGATCGGGTCGAAAAAAACGTGATAATACCATATACCTCAATCTACCATCTTCATGCTTCTCAGCGGAGGCTAGGAATTGATTTTAGACACATAGTTTCTTGGTGAAATTTTCCTAGAATTGGTGGACGATTTTTGGGAAAAAAAATTGACCCGCCCTAATGAATATTAATGATAATGAGCAGTGAGGTACGGTTGCCAATCAAAAAAATTAGAATGGGCCAAAAAAAAAAAAGTCTCGAAATCGAAATAAAAGCGTCATTGCGCCAACAGGAAATAAAGAGCCAGTTTTGGCGCAAAAACGCCAATTGTGGAAACCGTGCAGTGAGGTAACAAAAATGAGCAAAGAGAAACAACTGAGCAGAGAAGAAAACAGAGGAGAAAAAAGATCAAGTGAGAGAGAAAAGGAACAACTCTGTTTTGTTTACTCACTCCAGCAACCCAACAAACTCAGTAATTGCACTACGTACTTGATAATTCTTGTTAGAATGTCATTCCCGCTGTTATTGAAGGTCTCCACAATCTCGGCCACAATGTTGCACGCGTATTCACGCAACGTCCAATGATTTTGAACAGTCGGATATGTACAAATCTGGCGTGCCACAATACAGGAGATAACGGGCGGGATCAACAGGTGTAACTGCAAAGGGAGAATGTCAAGTTGTTGCCAATGAATCTCTCTCGAATCGTCTGAGCACGGACACAACTCACGACTCTCAAGGACTCACATAATTATTTAGTTGTATGCTGGGATTGCCGAGCAGACTGTGCACCAAGCGCAACAAGTATAACAACAGGGACACGTTATGCTGCAGCACATTCAGCTTGACACCTTCGGCAATGAAGAGACACAACTTGGGCAACATTGGCTGCAGAGACGAGTCTGTGTTAACGCTTCGCAGTGCCTCTCGGCGTAATGTCTCCGAGGTGCCCATGATACTTTCCGTGATCAGTACGTAAAACTTTTGCTGTTCCTTGGATAGAGGGAACTTTCTGTTTGGCATTAACATCACTTGCTCCCGTTTCACCCACGGCTTTAAAACGCCCTTTGGCTTCAATTCTTTATTCCGCGCCAGAGACTGCATATTTCTAATGATTCTTGTCCACTTCTTTTTTGGCGGTTGATATCGTTTACGTGGACGTATACGTCCATTTTCTTCCGCACGTTCTTCGACCTCCGGTAAATTGTAATCGACATCCAAAAGATCCAGGTTGATGCCGTGCTCTTGCATTGCATAATGCAAATGCTCGAGCTTAACTTTTGGGGAACGCGTCCGTCGGGCATATTTAACAGCCTCGTCTAGAAACTTGTTAAGATTCTCGCGAACTTCCTGACCTACAATGTCAATCATATTGTCGCTTAGGGTCTCGCTTATACAATGAGTTCCTATGCTCCGCAAGGATGTCCTCGACAGCGTGCCCGTACAAATGTGTCTCCAGTTATTTGAATTTTTCGTTAAAGTTATTTCGACTTTTGACTGGAATTCGAGCAAAAAATTTCTCATTTTATTATTGTCATTGCTTTGAGAGTTTGACTAACAAACAAATCAAAGCCATCAAACTAGGGCTGCAAAACTAGCGATGTTACTATCGATAGTATCGAGGTTTTCAAAATGGTCCGATGTATCGATGTTAAAAATTGAACATCGATATATCGGATGCTTTACTGCATCAGTGCTGCCAGATTTTTTGGGTCCATTTTTACAATTATTATTAGTTGAAATACGACAAAATTTGATTAATAAGCAAAAAAAAAAAATAAAAGGTCAATTTTGTTAAACGCAGCATTATCACATTTTGTGCACATCAAGTAAGTAAAAACCTTAAAAGCAGCAGTGTATATTATTACAAATCTATTGCGTTTTAGACAAAGTTAACGCTGCTTCTTCTTCTGATTCTGCTTTGTGCGCCGAGGAATCAGCTGATGCCTCGTCCAGCAGTAATCAGAAGCGCCAAGGAAATTCTGATGTTTGGAAACACTTTGATAAGTGTAAAAATAAAATGTTTTCTATATTTTTCTTAATATAGCATAAGATAAATGGTATTTACCGCAATCTAAAATATTTGAAAAATTTTCGATGTTTTAACGATATATCGATGTTTTTTTTGGAAAACATCGAGGTTTTGAAACATCGAAGTTAAAAACTATCGATGTACCCACTATCGATAGTTTTGCAGCCCTACATCAAACAGTTGAAATTAATCAGAAATCGAATACAATGGTTATTGCATTTGTTTAATCAATTTTTAAATAAAATTTAACTTATCTTAATACATAGAAAGAAGCACTTTAAATTCTTGATATTAGGGATTTTTTTAGCAAGAACCAACGCTAATGATAATATATCCATAATTGGTAGAGAACGAGGCAGGTAATGCAGTCAAGACCGCAGATCCGTTAATGGAACATACATGACCTAAACAAATGGAATATTTGAAAGTCTCCTACCTGCTAACTACATGTACTGTGTGCCACGCTCCGGGCCAACGGGCATAATTAAACGTCCTCCATTGGCGAGTTGATTTATTAATTCGGTGTGGGTATCGTCAGAGTTTAGATTCTCCCTGCTCAATTCGACCAATGCCTTTTGGTGCTCAATCCCCACGACTCGAGTGTTGTCATTTTCGCCTTTTGCCTTTATATACCGATAGAAACAGGCTGTTCAATATCCAGAACCGGAACCTACGTGGGCACCCGGCTTCAATTTCTCCCGCAAATATTCCAACGCAAAGGCGTGCTTAATAAAAATAAGAGAGAGAGAGATTAGAAAGGCTTTTTTCCAAAATTATTGAAGTTGTGCTTTGCATTTGAGATGAGGGGTCAGAAGTTACCAAATTTGCGTATAAAAAAGATGTTTTGATGCGGGTTTCTTATATTAATCTTTTATTTAATTAAATCCCATTCTAATGATGCAAAAATTTCTTTAACCCATTAAGTACCCATCGAAAATTTTAATTAAAAAAAAAAGTAAATATTTCAACATTTTTCCTAGATTTTTTGCAAAAAATATTTTGATGCAGAACAATTCTTCAAACAATTCTAAGAGTGACTGCAAAAACAATTTTCAACAATATTTTTACTAGTATTTTTTATAATTTTTTGAAAATCCTAAAAATGACGATTTTAACGCCTTTTTCCGATGATTTTCAATTGTGAAATACCTAGTGATGGTATAAGACTCGATTCGATTGAAATTTTTAACTTAAAAACGATAAAATTTTAATTAAAATGTTTTTAAAAAGCTAAAATTCCGCCAATTTCGCTTGGAAAAAGCTATAATTCCCGCTACCTGCTATTTTACAATTTATCCCGCTGTTGCCAGTTGAAACCCGCTAAATCTATCGGGAAAATAGCTAAATTGGCAACACTGCATACAAGGCGAGTGAAACCAATAAATGCCTGTTTGACGCCTCTATGTATTGTTTTTTTAGTGGTTATAGTGTATTGTCATTTAAATTATAATAATCAACTTGATTAAACTCACTTTTCACAAATTACAAACTTGTTCGCCACTTTTCGTCGAAGAAAATCAAAAACTGCCATTTCAGTGAACAGCCAAAAATTTGTGATCGTGCACAAAAATATCAAGAAAGCGCAAAAACATAGAAAATCGAACGAGGCTTTTGCTTGTTTCTTGTCTCTATATTCCATTTTACAAAAACAATGTGCAAGTAATCAACTGACGAAAAGGAATATGCAAAAAAACCTTTACTTACTATACTTTCGCTTCTGTTGCACTGCAATTTCAATGAACACAGCTGTATTTTATATGACAAATAAAATATAGTTGAAGGTATAGCAACTGCCGTTGAGGGAGTCAAATTGCTTTTCTGGCATTCCTAGAGCGCTTCCCCTCAAAATATGATAAAACAGTGTTGCAAAGTGTAATTTTTTTTTTAAACATCTTTACTTATTTAAATTTTATTTATGTATTTCTCTCCCATCTTGTCGTAAATATACTTACAATTCGGGTACATTTAAACATGCATTCAATTTACAAAGTTTGCATTTGGTTTTCGGTTCAAGTTTCGATATTAAATGTTATTTAAATTGTATGAATTCGAATTCATTGATAATATGCGTATTTTTACCGTTGAGTTGTACAATTACAATACCAAAAAAAAAAAAAACAACAATTAACTATATTTATATCAAGTATTCTTTATGTAGGTATCATATTTTTTTTGTATACTTTTCAGTTTTTTCTATTTTTTTTCCATTTAATATTATAAGTACATTTAACTATGTAAGCTTGATTTACGTATAAAATGGATTCATTATGCTCTAGGGGCTCGTACATCTCTGTCTCGAATTTTATCATCACCTAAATATCTCAGTAAAAACTCAAGCCTACTTTTAGGATTGACAAGAAATTAAAAAAAAACTATTCTTTCCCGTTCAAAAAAGTAGGCTAGAGAAATTTCCGCGAAATTGTTGAGATTGCGAAATTCGGAACAGTGCTGTTAGTATATGTAAAAGGTTGACATTTGTAATATGGTTGGGTTCGATTTGCTATTATAATTCATTCATATGTAAGTACTTACTTAATATGTATAGTATGTGTACTAGTATTTTTATCTTTTTGGTTTTCTTTACTTTATTAACTTTGATGTCAGCTTACAGAAGGATTGCTAAAACCTTGCAAAAGTAGAAGTACTGAAAAGTTTTTGGAATTTCATGATCTTACACATACAAGAAAAGAAGCGAAAATCTACAGCTGCTTAACATGAAACATGACAGAGCCAAAGTTCCTGAAATTCTTCTTAGTATAAACGAAGCAAACGCTAACCCTATACACTTAGTATGACAGTTTAGTTTAAGCAAATCTTTTGCTTGTTTTTTGCTTTTGTTTTGTTTTCTCTTTCTTAACTTGAATATTGAGCTCAAAGTCTTGCGAAATCCATAAATATGAATTTTTGGTTGCAAGATTAACATGAACTAAGCAAAAGTGCAAACTTTGTGAAATGTCCAGGAAAAAGAGGCGAAAATCTACAGCTGGTTTACATGTGAAATTCGTGAAATTCATGACATAAACGTAGCAAAGTCTTACCTTATATGTATGTATACTTAGTATAACAGTTAATTTATGCTTATCATTTTTCGATTTTCCTTTTTATTCTTTCTTTTGAGTGTTAAACTACATTGACTAATTTTGGTAGCATACCCAGAGGGAGGGGGAGTTTGGGGGGGGGGGGAACTGCTTAATTTTTAGTTACTGTGCTTAAGTACTATGGAAATGTATCCTGTCGTCCTGCTCTATGGCTATCGCTATCTCTGCTATTTTCAGCACACACCATCTCTAACTTCTTCTCTCTCGCTCTGTCTCGTTCTATAGTTATATATGTATTTCTTTTAAATCTTTATATATATATATATGTATGTACAATGATAGTCAAACTTATGCTAGGCTTGGTTTGTTTTACTTTTTGGTTTTTTTATCGGGTCGTTGCCCACAGAGAAAAAAAAATTCTTGACTTGTCTAAGGACTAGGACTAGGACTAATCCTAATGCTACTACTTAATACTGTACGGCACCTAGACGCGTTCCACTTGCGTCTCTGTGTGCACCGCCTGCAGCTCCAGTTCCGTCTCCTCGGCCAGCGTGTAGACGACGCCTTTGGCCTGCGCTTGAGATTGCGAGTCCTGGCTGAGTCCTTCCAGGAGGGGACTGCTCAATTGGTTGGCATAACTGCTGCTGCTATTATCGCTGCCATGGGAATCCGCCGGATTTGCTGTCGGTGCCGGTGTATAGACAGGAGCTAGACGGGCATTCGGATCCATGGTCAGGATGGGCACCAGCTCATGGTTCACATAATCCTTAAGAACCAACGATGTGGGCGTATCTGAAATCCAAAGGCAAAACACCGATTAGTTGCGCAATGTAAACTATGGTAAACAATTCTGATTTGTAGCTTTATACATACATATTAATAATTTTAGGCGACTTCTAAGAATGGTCCCTGACTTTCCCTTTCAAGTTTTACTGCTAAAAAAATTTAAACACCATATTTTTTATTTTAAAACCTGTACTTTTTTTTAATTAAAAGAAATATCCCAAATATCCTATCAGAGATGTCCTGCAATGGATTTAATAGAAACAAGTAATGTCTCAAATTTTTGCATACAATAATTTTTAGTTTGCAAAAGAAATTTGAATTATAAGACAATCCGTCTAATAAATCCTAAATTTGTAAAATAAGAGAGTATATCTTGATTGTAAGTTTGCGTATTTTGTATTTCTTTCCTCTTAAAAACAAAAAAATAAAACAATATTCTCGATTTAAGCAATCGAATTTTTTAGCCAGTGTTCCTCTTTCATTCCCTTTTCCTGCCTTCTTTCATGATGAAATTTTCAGGCAATATCGGCAGAGCTTTAACTTTTATTGTGTGATTAAAGTTAATGGCTCTTAGAAATTGTTTTTCGTTCTAAATTTTGAGATCTATGCTTCTGAGATCTAGGTAATGGCGAACCTAATTCACTGCGTGCGTCTTGTTGGGGCCTGCTTTCGTCACTAGCTTGTATTTTTTTGAAATACAGAGTCCCAAAACAAATCAAGATTACCTGTCACCAGTGTCTCTTCGGTGGGATTGCGCTGATAGAGATGTCCACGCTTCTCGTAGTGTCAGGAGGCGGGCACATAATACTGATTGCCCTCCTCGTGCACTAGATCCATCATCGATCCACCGGGTCCGCCAGCTGCTGTCGCCGCGCCAGTTTTCTTGAACTCGACGACGATGCGAATGCGATGTACGATCTCCTCGTGGATGACATTGAAGCACATGGCGGTCAATGTCATGCCAGACATGATGTAAACGGAACAGAACCAAGTGGTTGCATTCGATTCCCGTCGCAGACCCGGCAGCATATCCCCAAAGCCAATTGTCGACAAGCTCATGAAGCAGAAATAGATGCCATCGATAATGGGCCAATTCTCCAGTCGATAAAGGACCGCTGCTCCAAATACTATATAGATGATCATCATGGAGAAGCAGAGCAATATGGGAGCCAAAATGCTTAATCCGTGCATGGAACCACGAGACTCACTGGCGCTCAGTGAATCAATGTCGGTACCAGTTGCACCAGCAGAAGGAGCAGGCGGTATGCCCAGACCGGGTATTCCTGTGGGCGTCCCAGTACTGCCCGCCCCACCACCTCCAGCACCACCAGTACCAGCAGCACCACCTCCTCCGCCTGGTTGCTTCTCGGGCGTGGCATGGTAGACATCGCGGACGTAGTAAGGTTCCTGCATCACCGCCTGCTGTTTGCGCAGTTCCTCCTGCTGTCGCTTCCTCTTCATCCGTCGCTCCTTCTCCGCCATTCGCTTCTCGTCGTAGCAACAGTAGCCACAGTTGGAGCACAAACAGCAGCACAGTGCCTTCGAAAATACCTCTCTCGCCACCTTGGCCAGAATGCTGCCGGTACTGCTCAGGTAGACCAGAGTTAGGGGTATTCCAAAGAAGGCGTAGGCCACCGTCACGATCCGTCCAAGCGCTGTACGAGGTGCAATGTTGCCATATCCTAAAATATTCCAGAAACTTATTAGAAAGGCTTTCAAATAGCGAAGGAGGAGGAAAATAGAGTTGGTTGGAGAAACGGGAGACAGATAAAAGATACAGAGCGGAGCTGACACTTAATGAAAATACTTTGCACCAGCTTTTTGGAATAAAATGATCAGTTGTCATATAAAGTTTATCAACCTTTTAATGTACCAACGATTTTTAAATGTTAATCTTAATTTAATATTTTTAAATTAATTTAATAATTTTTAATTCGTGTTAACCCTCTAATGCCTAACCTTGCCTTTAGGCGGGTCTCAGTTAAGACTTTAAAAATTAATGTAGTTGTCTTATATTCATCTATATACATATATATAAAGCTTTTAGTCCTGACTCACTGACTGACTGACGATGACTGACGATGACTGATGACGTGTAGCCAAGCTGTAAAAGATAGAAACATAGATGAGATATTAAATTAACTAATTATTAAATTAACCTGTAAGTGGGTCAAATTCGGGGTCAAAGGTCAGGAAATTGCTTAGTATGAAAAATTTTTGTTTTTTAAAATATCTCAACCAAACTCACAATTTGTATGTTTAGGACTGTCTTTAACATACTGATTAAATTTGGTCAAAGTCGGATGACTATATCATATAGCTGTCATAGGAACAATCGGATGCAAATCAAAAACTCTGTTGTTGTATGAGTTATTCTAAAAAAACTAACAGACTTCTTGCTAAATTTTGACTTTTTTCTCAAATTTAACTTTTTTCCGCCAAATTTAGCTTTTTTCCGACTTCTGACTTTTAGCCAAAGTTCAATTGCAAGGAAGAAACATTAAAGCCGCGGACAGTGGAATTATTATATAAATTTGTTACACCGCACCGAAGCGACCAGGGGGCGGGGCCCCCTAGTTTATTTATAATTTAATGTATATTGTTAAAAAACTTAACGGATGACTAAATATTCCATCAGTTAGATTTTCTTTTACTACGAATTTTCTTTGTCTGAAAATTAGTGATAGCTCAAATTTCTCTTTTTACGTGGGCATTAGAGGGTTAAAATATAAAAAAAAGTGGCAAAAATAAACTATTTTTATAAAGAAGAGGTTATGAATCTGCTAATTCGTAAGTATTTTTTTAAGCTTTCTTAATATTCGCATTAATCTTTTGCCAAAGTTAATAGGTTCATTTAAGAAAGTTAAGAAAATTAGGAAAGGAGTGGGCGAGCAAAAAAAGAAGTGCATTTGAAGGAGTGAGATTCTCAGAAGAGAACTTTAGGAAAATGGTATAACTTGATTAAATTAATCGGGAAGTGGTAGGACTAGAGCTTAAAGAGAACTGAGTACAAACACAGATGGACTACTTATATTTTATTAAAAAAAAATGGTTATATTTAAAAGTAGAGGAAAGTGGGAAAACTGGGTTTCAAAAAAAGAGTTAAGTAATCCATATATGTATGTGGCTCGAAAGGGAAGTCAGGTAAAATAATATAAATACAGTCGAACTTCAATAACTCGAACTTCCCTAACTCGGAATTTCTCTAACTCGAACAAAGTCGAGTGGCAATAGCGTTTACTGAGCAAATTTCATACAAATGGCCTTCCCTAACTCGAACTTCCCTAAGTCGAATTTCTCCGTAACTCGAACAAAAATATTGGCCCGTGCTTCTGTAAGTCGAATTTTTCGGAAAAATCTCCAATATAGTTTGCATTTTTTTTCCGTTTCTGTTATATGCTTCTGTTACCGGCTCGTTTGGATATGTAATATTGATGTACATTAACATATGGTGATGGTATACGATAGAATATTGCATCAACAACTATTATCAGTGCAAGATTATTTACCGTGACACCAGCACTTGTATTAAAATGTTTAACGCTCTAAGAAATATTTAAACTTATTTGTTCGAAACTGGACCAAAAAAATGTAAGTGACTGAAAAATCTGGTATCTTAACGAAAACAGTTTTCATTATATTAAAAAATAGAAAGTGGATGTCATTTGAATCGGGAACCTCTTCTGAATACAGCAAAAGAAC
>JBAMBL010000901.1:0-78237 GCA_037043405.1 Drosophila subquinaria
TGGGTAGACTAATTTGATTAGTTGCCCTGCTGATTATTATTTACCTCCAAGCCACACACAATTCAGTCGACTTTCTCAGCTCACATGTGGCACACACACACACATACCAGGTTCAATTTTATTAACCCCCCCCCGGTGTACAACATTTGGTACAGTATGGTTTGCAATTGATCATTTGCTTTGATTCAATTAAGTGCAAATTTGCATTTCTAATTGATTTCCATTATGTAAAAATTAAAGGCCACAAATGGCAATCGTGTGATTTAAAGTATCACATTTTCATTGCCCAAATATTTTGTAAATACAGTGAAAGCTCGACAAACGGACAGCTTTCTCAGACCTTTCAAAAATTGTTATTAGGTTTTTCGTAAGGAAACTTTCACTGTATGCAGTCATTATATTTAAACACAAAAAATATTATTTAGTTTTACAACAAGAACTAAACTAAATCGAGGTTTTGAAAATCTTTCGACTCTTTCGATTTCCCAATTCCGAGAAGAACTTTCTTATTTGTTAATTTTTTTGTAACACTTATTTTTGAATAAATCACTCGGTTTTCTATCCATTTCTAGCCTTGCACTTTGTGCAAATGAATGCTAATTTTTAAGAGGTTTCAAATTTCCAGCTTGCAGCGGTCAAAATTTGCATCTTAATTGTGAACTTTGTAGATAAACAAACAACAAACCGCGAGCAGTAAATAAGATACTTTTGTAAAAAAATAAAGTATAAAATTGTCAGCGAAAATTCAACGATTCAAAATGTGTAAAGCTCGGAATAAAACATATCTATATAAATTTAGGGCAAATATATTGTTCTATTTCAGTCACTAAATGCTTAATAAACTTTTTACACCGGTTTTTCAAAACTGTAAATAATGCGTAGCGACATTTGTTTTATTTTTATTTAAAAGTGAGCAATAAACTCGTCACGGGCAAGATGAAAAGTCACAAATACAAATAAAATTTTTTATGACCTTTGACAGTTTGCATTGAGATTAAAATTAGCAATTGTTGCCCACAGTGCACTGCTGGAATCGTAGGTGTTTGTGTGTGTACTTTAGACCTGGCTACAGTGTGTACACTACGCTACCAGAGCAGACTCCTAGTTCAGGTTGCTTTATCAGTAAATTACTAAAAAAGCCAGCTGCTGTCTAGGGATTTGATTTCAATTTCAACTTGATGACATTGAGCAATTAGCTAAGACTATGCTCATCACGCGATTCTGAGCATATTTTATATTGTACTGACGTCAACATTAACGAAATCAAAACGAAACTTTTAAAAGATCTTATCAGGACAACACAGAAAATATATAAATAATATTTTAATTTGTCGGCATGTAAAGATATTCAATCAATACAAAATATGTTTGTTGTTAAAATTCTGAATTCCGTGTTATTTCAATGGTTATTTCCTATTTAAATTTAATCACGCCACACAACTTATTGAAAGCGGTAGTAGACAATTCTTGTGAGCAAAGAAGAATTCTGCACATGCATTCTAAAAATAAATTGAAATAGTATACTATTAAGTAGCAACAATAGATTTATGATTACTATTGAGCTAGAAACAAGAACAAATTAGTGAACGGTGCTACAGTCGAGCATATTCGACTGTCGGAGACCCCGTACTTAATTTGGAAAGCAAACACTGCCTAAAACAAAATTATATAAATCGCTATTGGTTCAGATATCTTAAACAACAAAACAGTTTTTCATACTAGGACTTAATGCTCGACTGATCGTTCCTATGGGAGCTATATGATATAGTGGTCCGACCTTAATCAACTTTGGTCAGGATGTATGGGACCATCCTATATGCATATTCTGTCAGTTTAGTTCAGATATCTTAAAAAACAAAACAGTTTTTTATACTAGAACTTGATGTTCGACTGGTCGTTCCTATGGGAGCTATATGATATAGTGGTCCGATCCAAAATCTAAAACAAACTCGATCTGCTCCCAATATAGACGAACCTACATACCAAGTTTGAAGTCTCTAGCTCTTATAGTCTCTGAGATCTAGGCGTCAATACAGACGGACAGACGGACATGGCTATATACACTCGACTGTTAATGCTGATCAATAATATATATACTTTATGGGCTCTGCCACGCCTCCTTCTGCCTGTTTTTTTTTTTTTGTGACAAAATTAATAGACCCCTCTATTTTTTTTTAAGTACGGGGTGTAAAAATACACTGATCCAATTCCATTTTCATTGTATTTGATAGAAAACGTCTCAATATAATATGTTGACTTAAGTAAACTCATTCTGTAACTATTTCTTGTGCACATACAGTTGTTTTTTAGTATATATCGCCATGCTAGTAACTAAATTCAATTCATAAGTTCTGTAAGTCTAGATTTAAAGCAATTTGCTAGAATTTACGTAATTCGAGACTTTAAACAAAAGCCACACACAATTAATACGTATATTATGTGTATGTATGTACACTAATTTATAGTATTTCCATTTCCATTTCTCACTTACAGCTACAGTCCAAATGGCATTGAGGCACCGCCACGTTGGACCTGCCTGCTGTGTGCACTCGGTCTGTTCGTTTACCAGAGTCTCGACTCAATTGATGGGAAACAGGCGCGTCGCACCAACACCTCGTCGCCACTGGGCGAGTTATTCGATCATGGCTGTGACTCCATATCGACCATCTTTGTGGCCCTGTCGGCGTGCATATCCTGCCAACTGGGCCACTATCCCAACTGGCTGTTCTTTCAGGTGAGTATCTACACAAATCTATCTATCAATCTATGACTATTAACAACTCTGAATTTGTTTACAGTGTTTTTGCGCCATTGCGCTTTTCTATTGCGCCCATTGGCAGACGTATGTATCTGGAACGATGCGTTTCGGACGCATCGATGTGACGGAGGCGCAGTTCTCCATCATCGCCATTCATCTGGTGTCATTTGTCTTCGGTCCCGAGGTCTGGTTAACCAAGGTAAGTGCGTCCAACTGGTTTGGTCAGAAATAGGAGTTCTTAACAAATGTAATATTGATTTCAGAAGTTAAACGCGATTTGTTTTAATTTTATTTTTATTAAGTTTATGTTAAACTAGTCTACAATTTTTAAAAGTTCATTTGCTCGTCTCAAGTTCCAGGCTTAAGTTGGAGTTCTTGCCAAGCTGCTAAGTAATAGTAGATGCTAATTATATATATTTAACTCTAATACTTGAGACTATAAATTTTAATCGAGTTGTCTGCGTTTTGGTTTGATTTGTTGAGCTAGTTTCTTAGTTTTTTTGGTTAATTAGCACGAGTTAATTACAGATCACAAGAAATAGTTATCAAATAGAATCATGTCACATTCTCACAATCATCCATTAAATGAACGAATCATTTCCAAACAATTTCGGAATAAGCCCGATTTTTTAAAATTATAAAACGAGAGAAAGTATTTGCTTAGGTATTCAGTTAAGGAAATTAAGTTAAATTAAATAAATTATATTTGTTTTATTTTATTTGTATTAATTGTTTAATATTTTTAATATTTCACTCATCATTTTTATTATTTAATAAAAAGAGTCGCAAACAAAATTATCCTTTAATTATCCTAATTTAACTTAAAACTATCTCGAATCTCTATCTCGAATCAGAACCAAATAAGCACTTATGCTGTACATGAATGTACATATCTATAACAATTCAACATAGAATGTATATAATATACAATCACATTGTAATCGTCTTCTAATATCCGTTACTTTTTATGTTACATATACAAATGCGTGCCACTGCCACAAAACCATATCAAATGCCTAATCAACTTCTACTAAAATAACAACACAATTAAAAACATAACAAATACACGCACACAATAATTGTAAACACAGATTGGCATTGGCAATATTGAGCTTTGGGCTGCTCCCGCAGTTACGACCATTGTGTGTGGCGTGCTCTCCCTAACCTATGTATTTTCCGTCGTTGTGGCCGGTGGTGTTGGCAAAAATGGCTCCACAGTTGCTGTAAGTCCTAAACACACACAGATACACACACACACACATATACAAAAACAAAAAAACACAACAACAAAATTATGCTCGAGACTCAAAGGAATGTCATAAATGTTCAGAAGTTTAATAAAAACCTAATAATAAAGACGTTATATCTAACTATCTGATAGATAGACTTCAAATCATACCTGTTAAATAATGATTAGTAATCATAATCATTAGTAATTGTTTAAAAGTCGAAACAATGATAAAATAACGATTATTTTCGGTTTTGACCAATTATTAAATTATTACGATTACAAAAAATAAAAAATTATTACAATTACTCAAAAATAATTAGAAAAAATCAAAAATAATCATTTTGACCATTCGGATTATTTTTGATTTTTTCCTAATTATTTCTGATTATTTGTGACTATTTAGTAAAAATCTAATTATTTTAAATTTTCACAATCAAAGTAGTCAAAATAATCACAAAAAATCAAAAATAATCCAAATAATCAGAAAGATTTTTTTTGAATATTTTTTATTTTTTCTGATTACTTTTGAATAATTGTAATAATTTTAGATTATTTCTGATTTTTTGTAATCGTAATCATTATATAATCACAATTTTTTTTAACAGTGAATTATATAGTCACTACGATTATTTCCAAAAAAAATCTAATTGATTAGTAATTCTAATCGAAATGTAACAGGTATGATCTTAACTAACTATCTGATAGATGTTTTGGCACAGTGTGCACAGTGGGGCAAATTAACATATTTACTAGTAGTAGTTAATTGATTAAAATGGCACCTCATACGAGCTCCGAAACTTTTTTTTAGAATTTTAAAAAAGAAGATAAAAAAAATGAATAAAATTTTAGGAATCTAAAATTGGGGAAAAAAATAGGAATCATAAATTAGGAATTTCAACTCAGAAAAATATTCAGAGTACAAAAATTAGGAAAAAAAAATATACAGGGGTGCCACAGAAATCGCTTTCACTTGAATTTCACTTAAATTTGTATGAAATTTGTAAATTATAGTGAAATTCAAGCTAAAGCGATTTCAGTGGCACCCCTGATAAACATGTATATTTTGAAATAAATAGTTCGAATAAATATCACATGCGCTGGTATTCGAAGTCCTGATTTTAAAATAAATGGCTCGACAAATTTTGTCTTTATGCTAAAAAAAAAAAAAGAAATCAAAACTACTTTAAGAATCAAAAATCGCGCAATTTTTAATAAAATATTTTTGATTTCGGCTTTTTCTAATTTTTGTTTTCCCAATTTTTATTTTCCCAATTTTTGCTTTCCCAATTTTTGTCCTCCTAATTTTGGATTCCTAAAAACTGTATTTTTAATTTCGGATTCGTAATTTTGGATTAATAATTATTCGATTCCTAATTTTGGATTCCTTATTTTTGTTTCCGAATTTTTGTATTCTGAGTAATATTTTTCGACATTCGTATATAGAATCGATTAAAATATGTTATACACTCTTACAGTCAGCAACTAGGATTATAAAACATTAATTAATGTTTTAACATTAAGTATTTTAATGAATATTTTTACATTAAGTATATTCATTGATGCTTTATTATCCTGTATTCTATTACTATACCTCGTTACTTATCGAGGTCAGTCATTTAATAATAATTAGTTAATAAATTATTTTAAAACTAACATTCTTGAAAATTACTCGTAACATAAAAGTTTGATATACTACCAATATTTCATTTTATGCAGGGATTAAAACCGAAACGAATATCGGTTACAGTTACGGTTTCGGTTATGTTCGCATTTTGGCTTTCGGTTATCGGTTACGCAAAATCTTTAAATAAAGGTTTCGTAACGGTGAACCGGTTTTTGTATGTTTCGGTTTTGAAATACCGGTATGGTTTCGGTTCAGAAAAAAAATTTTATTTTGCAAGAATATAATAATAATAATATAATAATAATTAAAAAGGGATTACTTTCTTAATGTTTAATAAATCAACATTAAAAATTAAAGATAATCAAAAAGAAAATAAAAAACTAATAACAAATTACCAGAGATCGCAAACAAGACATATGAGTCGGAAAAAATAGAAACAGTTCAAAACTTTTCGATTTAAATTATTATTAGCGTGTTTTTTAAATTTTTATAATAAAAATTGAAATTAAAACATTCTTTAAAAAATTGTTTTTAATAGTTATACTTGCAATTTTTAAAACAACAATTAAAAATACAATTTTTTTTTCAATTTTTATTACAAAATTTTGGAAGTAAAAATTTATTTTTGGATGTGCGAAAAACCGAAATTAACCCTTATAAATGAAACGGTTACTAAACGGTTAATTCGGTTTACAAAATTTCGGTTTTTAGGTTTCGGCCAAATGCAAATATTTATTTTCGGTTACGGTTTCAGTTACGGTTTTAAATTTCAATCGGTTTTTACCGGTTAAAGGTTACGGTTTCGGTTAGGGTTTTATTCCCTGATTTTATGCTTGTATAAATACTCTTATGCGCCACTGTGCTTTAGGTACTTGTATACATGTACATATGTATGTATGTGTTTGTGTCTGTGTGGTGTGCTAAGTGCGCTTTTTCTAGATAATTAAAAATGTCATGCAGTTTTAGATTCTCGACTTTTTGTGCTTAATTTGATTCAGCAGCAAAGTTTTTGTACTTTCTCCTAAACGATTTTTCTTCTGCCTGAATTGTTTTGCATGTAGCGTGTACGTAATTACAAACATTTTAAATTCAAATTTGTAGCTTAATTTAAGCTTGCGATTATGCGCATTTTTCTAACGCTTGACTTCACATTCTGGTAGACGGGCCACGCCTCTAATGTCATGCGACACCTTTCGCTGATCGCAACGGCTGAACGATTTTAATATAAACAGTTGCTAACATTTTTTTAAAAATGTTCCTGTTTTGCTTTTCAAATATTAAAAATCGATATGCAAGCTACACTGAAATCCGTGTCATATACAAAACGATTCTCGATTATTCTGAGTTGTGGCAATCCAAAATTACAAGAGTGGAGGCAACAGCGACACGAAGTGTGATGCGACCACGCCCATTTTGTGTGTGTAACGCCTACTCAGCTGCCCTGCAGCTGCTGCCTTCGCTGTCATGTTCAAAATGCGAATCACGACAGCAGAATTTGCATTAATTTCAGCCACAGGTGCAAAAACAGCAACCAAAAAGATGATGGCAGAAGATTAAATACACTTATATGAAGTTTAAGAATGAAGAATTGTTTTATTTTTGGAGGGAAATTAATTCATTAATTTAGCAGGGAAAAGCTCTATAAAGTGTACAGAATGTTGATAAATTATTGTTATGTATTTTTATAAAAATAAATCAAAAAGTATACGAAAAAAGAAGTTCAAACTACTTTAAAATGGAGACGATATTAATATTGTTATAAAAAGAACTACCAGCCATCCTTTTTTTTATATATATTAGTCTTAAATGAATATAAAAATCATGTCACCCCATTCAAAATTGTTGGAATTGAAAAATGCATCGCGATTATGACAACGTTCTATAAAGTATGTGAAGCAGTAGAAGCTATCCGCATTAGAGCTGCATCCACTGCGTATGAGTAATGTGTGTGCGTCGATGAGTGAGAGCATGTGTGTGTGTGTGTGTGTGAGTGAGAGGCTGTATAACTTGAGTTAAGTGAAATGGAAAGCTATGAAACGAGCAGAGAGAGGGAGAGCATTTCAAGGGGATATGTGGTTGGGGTAAAGTAGAAATGACTTCGATTTTATTAGCAGCTGTTTTTTGCGATTTTGTAGCTGTTGCATCTGATTCGGATGATATCAGGTATGCGAACTCATTTCACAGCTGAGCGACAGAGACACTTCCAAGTAATCATTAGAATTTAATGCCTCACTGGGATGTGAAAGATGCGAGAGATGTGAGAAATGATGTGTGAGCACTTCATAAATATTTGTGCCAGACACATCACAGATATACATATAAGTATATATACTTCCCGACTCTTCAATGTGTATCTATGTGTGTGGTTTATATAAATGTGTATGTGTGCTTAACTTGGTTGTTGCACAAAGTTGCACGAGTAGCAAAAACTTTCTTAATTACTTGCAAATGCTGAGCGTTTTTAATTGCGGCTTGGAGTGAAATATGCATTTCGCAAATAATGAAAATTTAAATAAAAACTACTTGCAATTTTTGCTGCAAAATGCACAATCGTACTTAATGAAATGTGGTTACAAAATTTACATTGCCGCATTTACTCAAAATTTGTTAAGTTACTTGATTTTATCTGATTTCGAGCAAACCGAAATTCAATTCGAGAATGTGAAAGCATGCAAAAAGTTGGCAAAAAACTATCAACTAAATTTAATTAAATTTTGAAACAATAGTTTTTCCCAATATAGAAATTCGTTCGCTCGCCTAAAGCTATTTTGAGTTTCTTTTTTTACAAATTGAATTCTCTAACGTTTTTTTATGATTTTGCCAGGCGCACAACTTTGATTGGGTTATCATAATAAAGAACAACAAAAGTATGAAACATTTTATTCGTAATTTGGCAACTAATTAATTGAAATATTAATTGAAATGCGAATTGTGTTGACTGCTCGCAAGCAAACTCAATTTTCGTCTGCAATTTTCATTTATGATCATCATAATTGGTTTTGCCCATGGCATACTCTCTCTCTCTCTCTCTCTCTTTCTTTCTATCTCCCTTTGTTTACAATTTGAAAATCTCATGTGGCTCACAATAAATTTACAGTTTTTATTCTTTGTGTGCTCTCATCACACAAAAACAGCGACCAACGACAGACACTATGCGACAGAGCAGGACGGCATGTGTCGGAGTGGGCGGAGAGCGTAAAGTGTGAGAGAGATTCGCTTTACAAATTGGCTGCTGGGTAGGCGGTAAAACATTTTTCGATGACAAATGCAAAAACAACACACACACACACACACACACACACACACACACACACACACAGACATCGGAGACAGCAGATTTTACTTGTGAAATATTCGAAATTTACAAGTGTATGCAAAAAGGTACGCTGTGAAAGTGGACTGAGACAGTGGGATGTGGACCGTGAGTGCGATGAGTTGGAGTGGAACTTGGAATGGGTGGGAGAGGGAATTCTTAAGAATTGCGAGCTTACGCACACGTGTACACTGAAAAAAAAGACCACTTTCTAAAATCAAGAACATTCATCTTAAACATTTTGTTCTTGAAATAAGAATATTTTAAGAACAAATTACTAAAACTAAGATTATTTATTTTGAGAATCGTAAGTTCTTAATATAAGAATAAAATTCTTATGATTAAATATTTTGTTATTAATATAAGACCATTTTAAGACCGAAATACTAAAACTAAGAATGTTACTCTTAAAAATCTTAAGTTCTTAATATAAGAATAAAAACCTTAGATCTTTAATCTTTTTCTCTTAAAATAAGAAAAAAAATCTTGGAATTTTGTCACTTTTTGAGACTTAGAGTTCACAACTGGTTCTGGCGTGTTGGATTGCTGGTCAAGTCAGCACAACGGTACTGATGCCATGCTCCTTGTTGTTTGTTGCTTAGTGTCATGTGGACATTACTAGACCTCAAGCTAACTAAAAATTACTTCATTCTTCTAAAAATGTTATGAAGCTTTATCTTTAACCCATTAATGGCTGCCCATAGATCGGCTGGTACCTATTTTGACGAAATTTGGAAATGTGTGCCTAGAAGACCATAGAAGTTGAAAGAAACAAAAAAAAAAATGTTATCTTCAAATTTAATTTTTTTTGATTTCCATACAATTTTCAGCTTTTTTCGATAACATTTTCTATGCAGAAAAATAGCTAGATATTTACCTGTAAAAAACTACAGGTATAACAAGGATAACTAAACTGTTCAATTTTTATACTTATATTTTTATTATTTCTCTTTACTATGAAATAAATTTTGCCTCGATATCTCTCACATGCCCCGAGCTAGAATTTTTAAAGTGTCAATACTTTTTTGGGTATTTAAATACCCATTAGCTTAAAATGGGTTAATTGAGATTTTTTGACTTGAGTATTCAAAACTTTTTGGTCTATAAATAAGAACATATAATCTTAAGAAAATAATAAGTTTTATTCTTGTAGTCTTAAAAATACAAGAATTTATGATCTTTAAAATAAAAACTTGATCTTAATTGAAATGTTCCTAGAATCAAGATATGTTTTCTTACTTCAAGATTTTCTTATTCTCGACGCATTTTTTGGACCAAAGCTATTAGTTCTGAGACCAAAATCTTGATTTTAGATCCTTTTTTTAGCAGTGTATAAATGCAGATTTTGTTGCCGTCTCGTATTATTACAGTTGCTTTTGTGTTGTGTTATCTCTTTTTGGGGTCGTGCACGTGCACAATTTGCAGAATGTGGCAGAGAAAACAGCCTGGAATTGTGGAACTGTGGAACTGTGGAATTGTGGGTTTTGCGGTTTGTTCTCACAATCAACTGCGGAAACTTTCGATACGAGTTCAGGAAAACAGGAGGTTCGTCCGACAGCAAATTCTCAAGCTGAAAGAAGATGATTTAAATCAGATACAGTTTAAATATGAATATGCACCTGACACTTATTCAATTTATTTTTGGTAAATAAACTTTTAGATTTCTTATGTAGCTTTTCGTACCTTCGATAAGCTGACTATTCAAAGGAATTGATAAAGCATTTCATTTTTAATTTCACTCAGCTTGTCATATTCCTGAACAAATTCGCCTTGATTGTCGAAGCTTTCAAATAATAAAACTCAATGCACAATTTAATGCATTTTATTAGTTACCCCAATTCTTGCTGCATCTTTCCTTATAAAAACCCACACACATACTTTTGTACATACATACATATATGTGTCAGCACGCAAAAGCCACGAAATATGCAGCACAATCAAGAACAACAACAACAAAAAAAGCATATCAGTAAAAAGCTATGCAGCTTTTTGGCTGCCACCTGAAAAAATGCAGCTAAAACAAAGGCGCAACCAGAAACGATTTGTGGGAGGGACAATCGACAGTCGGGATACCCTGGAAAAGGCGTTTTAAAAAGAAAAGTATCTGAAATAGCACCAGAAAGCTGACCTTCGAATTGATTGACTGAATAACTGACAGACTTGCTGATTGATTGAGTAACTTAAAGGTCAAATAAAAATTCATTATTAATTAATTAAATTAAAAAAAAATCAAAATGAAATTATTGCGACCCCATTAAAGGTAAATTTAATGAACCTTTAGTAATCCCTTTCAAACAAGTATCAGCCAACCGATAAAATAGCATTAGGGGTTTTTTTTGTTTTATTTTGGCCAAGTTAATCGACCCTTTTTACTTCTTTCAAATACAGGGTCCCAAAAGGAGCTGAGAGAAAAAAAAATGGCCGCAGCTGTCGTTCAGCCTCGAACGCTGCCGTGAACAGCAAACGGCAATGACGCTAATTTTTCACGCAGCTTTGGATGCAACGGCTTTTTGCCAGTGCCCGGAATCGTGGCATGCAGCATGTGGAATGCGGCATGTGGCATGGCACAACAATAAGAGAGCCCCCTCCCCCTCGCCAGATGCCAAACAGCCGAAAAAAGAGGCTGCTGCACTGAGGACTGAGAACTGAGCCTGCCAAACGGTAAACGGCGATTGTTGGCACGAGTTGAAGGCAGCATTGCCCGAGGTCAAGTTTCCCACACAGTTCCCCTTGATTCCCCTTGACCCCCTTTCCTCTTTGGTCCCCTGCAGTTGGTGGCAACGCTTTCAACACAATTACAATTCGTTTGGCGTTTCGCTTTTGCCTATTAGCTGATGCATGCTACGAGCATTTAACACAGTTATTCGCCTACTCGTCGGAGCGTCATTTCCCCGGCATGTGGCAACATTTTAACTATGCTACTGAGGTAAATTCAAACTGACTATGTAGCTTAAAATTGGAACGGAATTTAAGCATTGTCAATACAAACATTTTACTGACGATCCACCAGAATATTCTAACTCCAATTAATCGATTATTTTAGATATTAAATAATAATGTATTTCTTCATGATCAATTTATTTATTTATTTGGTATCAAAATTTAAGTAAAAGTTAAGTAATATTAAATTAATTAAAACTAAATTAATTAAAATTAAATTTAACTGAAATGACAAAAAATAAAATCTGGGGTATTGAAAAATTTGTGAAATGATCCAACACTTATTGCAAGGATTGCACTATGGGGTATTTTACCGAAAAAGTGTCATTTATTCATTTTTCAAAAGTATGCAAAAGTATGATTTCTTAATGCTAACATATAATAAACACTTTAAACTGTTATGTAATATACCAGAAATGTTAACATAACAGTCCAATGTTAAGAAAGCAGCTGTTAAAGTCAGCTGTTGCAACCGATGACCGCGTGCTTTTAATAACTGCAAAATTAAAGTGCATTTTCAAATTGAACCACAAGATAAAGAAACATTTTAAAAATTCAAATTTGAAATGAATGTCAACTGTTCAGGCTTGTGTTACGTGCTAATGCTTGTATATTGTTGTTTTTGTACGTGTTTGTTTAATAATGTGTATATTTAGCAAGTGGTGTCCATGTCGAATTTTGAAAAGTAAAGTTGAACTTTGCAGAGAGTTTAACAAAATTGTTATCAATTGTTAAGTGTGTGTCCTTGTCCATGGTGTAGAGTCATTATTTCTCTATTTAAAATAGTTTATCTCAAGGTCCACATTTGACCACTTTTTTCGCAATTCAATTTTTTAGCACGTTACCTCACAATTTTTCAGTGCTAATTTTCTCGCTTTTCGTATGGAGAATTTGATCTGTTTTTGTGTCATTTATTAATAACTCGTAAGCTAAGCAAGATATTTTGATGCGGTTTTTTTCCTAGTGTTATAAAAACCCTTGGAAATTTTTTGGAAAAGTGGGCGTGGCCCCATATCAGCCTCCTAATTTTTTTTTTAAATTTTATGCTCACAGCTGTCTAAGGGGGCTTACAACTTTCTATGTCCAACAAATACTTTGTTTTTATATTGCTTATTATATATAAGGTCAAAGCCTGCTAGTTACAATATAAATCATAAACTTACTGGCTAACAAAAAAAAAAAAATTAAAAAAAAAAATCTGGGGTGGAGATGGTGCCACGCCCACTTTTCCAAAAAATTTCCAAAAATTTGTATAATACTAGAAAAAAAGCCGCATCAAAATATCGTGCTTAGTTTACGAGTTATTAATAAATGACACATTTTCGGTAAAATACCCCATAGTGGATTGGAGAAAACCCAGAAAAAAAAAATTAGTAATAATACAAGTATAAGACCTACTGGGGTACGATGGTAACGGATATCGGGATCCCAGTCTAAGCCACGTAAGGCGAAAAGTAAAAATTGCTATTGAACTTGTTCAATACGGGCACGAAATGTATGAGCAGTATTCCAGGATAGGACGAACTTAAGAGATGTAAAGGAGCTTTGTGGTAAAGGATCATTAAATTAAACCTTCGACAAACGTTTAATAAAACTCTTGGCTTCATTAACTATCCTTACAATATTTATAACAATTTTAAGGATTCAAATTAAAATAAATAATTCAACTTATTCAGCAAACTAAACATCTCAACTCTATAAAGAGTTTGACTTCTTAGAAACATAAACAATAATCAATTTAACTCGATTTATCAACAAAAAATACATCGAATTACAATAGCTGAAAACCTCGATTCATCGATGTTTCCCTGTTTTTTACATGAATAATTTGAGCATTCAGTTCAAATTGAATCGTTGCCACGCCCAGTCAATTCATGAACAGGACACCAGATAATACTAGAGGTCGCTTCATTCCCGTCTGCGAATCAGAATCCGAATCGGATCGGGAACTCGACTCAGACCTCGACCAGGTTAATTAAGTGCATGAGCTGCTGGTTTCCTGGGCACAGGCTAATTAAAAGCAGGTCGCTCAGCTCTCCTACGTGCACCCAATGCCAAATAGGAGCAGGAAAGAGCGCAACAGTCGAGTGTGCTCGACTTTCAGAGACCCGGTTTGTGTGTTAAAAATCAAGGCGGTAAGTTTAGTTTAAAAATAAGATCTAATTAAATAAATTGAATTTTAATATTAATTAATTGTAATTATAAATAAAAATGCTTTTGTAATTCTATATTTTCGATCAAAATTTATCTTTTATGCACTCTGTAGGAGTATTTTTATGTTTTCATACAAACTTTATCTATAATATACATTTAATAATAATTATGTATACTTTACAGGTCGCCTGTTACACAAAATTCGACAAACACATAAGCCCCTTGCAAACTGTGTGTACTGGGCAAATTAACTGGGCAAATTACAGCTTAGAGTTTGCACCCACCTGATCCCTCTCAGCTTCCTCTCGTCATCTCTCTGCTTTGGCATGCAAAACACGCACAGCGTCAAAACAATTAAATAAAACAGCAAGTCTCAGTTTAGCTTCAGTTCGATGCAAGTATTTGTCCAAACTGTTTCTTCTATTTATATCCCTTTCTCCCATCCTACCTTCCTCCCTTTCTCCCTCGCTTTCCTCAATCTCTTCTTCTGGTCAAACTCGAGTCGCCAGGGAGCGAACGACAATTAATGACTTCACTTTCACTTCAATTTCACTTCACCGCGATGCGTCTTCACAAATTGACAGTCTTTGGTTTATTTAGTCACGACCCCAAAAGTATGCTTTGAATTGTTATGTTAAATTTACCGCCTTTGTGAGTCTATTTATTTGCTTAAAATATACAAATTTTTTACGATATTATTTGCTGCCCATGGGGAAAATTCAAAAAGATGTCAATGTTTAATTTAATATTGCACTGTTTAATTTTTTAATTTTTTTAATCTTTAATTTTTGTATTATGAATCATCTAATATCCTTAACGATCTATCTTATATCTTCAAAGTTCCATTTTTTATTTTACTTTTCTTCTTAATTTTGCCTTTTTTTCCAACTCTTTTAAATCTCTTATACCCATTTTATATTAATCTTCTTTTTTGTTCCCTACTTATATTCTCCCTCACATCTTCTCCTTATCTGTTTCTTATTATCTCTTTCTCGTCGTTACCTCTTCTTTCACATTCCTTATATTCCCATTATTCTTTTTCATTCTTCACTTTATCTTTTCCACTTCCCTTTTTTTAGCTTCAACTCATTTTTTTTATACAATATTTTAAGTATATTTATTAATATTTATTATTTGGTTTATATTTTTGTTTACTTTCATCTATTCTCCTCTTCATGTTCTTCGCTTCTTCTATTTCAACTTCAACTCCATTTGCTTTTATGTCTCTTCTGTTTGCCAGATCTTTTCTTATTTTCTTCTCATTGCATCAATTTGCAACCTGTCGTCATTTCAAAGGATTCTATTGTCCTTCAGCACATATCATGGATTGACAAATGTGGAGCCAAACTACAAAGTTGCTTTTCATGTTTCTGCCTGTTTCCACTCGCTTAGAAATAAGTACGAATTTCTATTTTTATTTCCCCTCCCTAATCCCCAATCTCACTCGCACTCTCATTCATACTCCCATTCTCATTCCCATTCCCATTCGTGTTTTTGATTTCAATTTCAATGTCTTTGTCCCTGTTCGATTTCATGTTCAAATTGGAATTGGTGTTATGCGAACTAGATGAAGCATACACAGAAAGCCGTCTACTAAAATAGACAGACAGACGGACAGACAGACGGACAGACAGACGGACAGACAAACAGAGGGACAAACTGTCAGAGAGAATGGAATTTCTCTTGGGCTGAGTTGGCAAATGTGGCCAGTCAAGTGTAAGAACAAAGCACTTGAAGGCGCCTGGGCGACTAGTGAATTCGTTAGCCACCACCTGAAAAGGAAAGGGAGAAGAAGGTTAGAAGGTGGCACCTGGCCCATATTGACATGCCTGAAGTAGCTTAGTGATTGACAAATAACAAATAGACACGTATGTATTCTAAGATAGGGCCGGAAAACATTGATTTGATTAACTTTTGACTATTGCAATGGCAATGGGAATGGGAAGGACGAACCCTTTATTTAGAGCGATTTGTGTAATTGACAGCGACAGAATGATGGAAAATGTCTGACATGCACCTGCGAACTAGAGGTGGAGAACTATCGATGGCACTATCGACACCATCGATAACAGCCACCTACTTTAAAATCATAAAAGATACTAGCGAAGAGATTTTTGAAAATTTCTTATTACAGTAGCTTTCAGAATGGTTTGAAGCATTTTTTTGCATCAAAAAAATATTTTGTTTGAGACCGAGGAAAAAAGTTGTATAAGTAAATGTTTACAAAAATTCGAAATTTTCAATGGGTACCTAGTGAGTTACGGAAAGTTTTGCATAATTCAAACGGAATTTAAATGAGCTTTCCAAATATCAGGCGTGCCACAGAAATCGCAAGCGAATTAGAGTTCCGCAGAAATCATTTCCGCACGGAAATTTCCGAGGTGCCACAGAACCTCGAGAGATTAAATGTTTTTAACATTTTTACCAACCTTTTCGAACTAGGCTGCTAAGGGCTGACACCTTCTCAGATTAAATTACCCAAGGGTTTGTTTAGCAACTTTTTTAGGTTTTTCATTGCAGAACAATAAGTTTTTAATTTTTTCCTTATTTAATTTATATAATAATTTACTTTGATTAGCTATAAAAAATTTAAAAGCAATTGGCGCAACAAAATAAAAGTTACTCGACAACTCTAGCGACTGTCTGCCATTAATCTGGCAACTCTTCGTGAAAAATGTTTTCACAAATTGCATAATAGTGGGATTCCGGTAAACGTTTTTGATTTGCTTTTGATTATTTTTAACCAAATCGAAATCATTTGACGGAACGACCCTTTTTGCACACTGATTATTTTTTGATTTCGTGAACAGCTGACAGCCTGGGCGAACAGCTGATTGACAGCTAAAAAGTATACAAAATTCCGAAAGAAAGCCAGAAAAGGAAATTTATATGCGTCTTAAACGAAAGTGTGCTTTTCGATTATGTTTTTATTGAATATTCGCAGATTTAAACAAACATTTTATATTTATTTATTTATAAATACTTTAAATGCATTAGACTTACGTTCTGCGTATTGATATGACAGCAGAATGTAAACAAACACCATATGCCACACAGCTGACACAGTTTTGAGTTGAAAGCAAATCAAAATGAAAAAATAATCAGTCTCAGAGCTGATTTTTCGAAATCAATTAGTAAGACCACATTTCCCTGATTTGCTCTGGGCACACTGAAAATTTTGTATGGAGCAGCTGTGAACAGCTGACTGAAAAATCAAAATCAAATCAAAAGCAAATCAAAAACGTTTACCGGAATCCCACTAATAAGTTAAAGGCTTTTTTCGGTAAAGCATGATTTACCTCAAAGGAGATATTCTTTGAATGCTTAACTTAAAGAAAACAGAAGTGGTTCCATGTATATATTTTTAATACCTTGCTTCGAATTCTGACTACAAAATGTGACTTCGAAAATCTTAATCGAACTAGGTGGCAGCGTCGGACGCCAGCGGATTTAACGCTAGTTTATTTCGCGTAAAATTATTCTGCGAATTGACCTGATATATTATATAATAAGCTATTATTTTCTTATGTAAAGTCAAAAAATTTCTTGACAAACTGGTTTTTTTTTTTTGTTCAATAGTTCTCCACCTCTGCTGTGAACCCTGAAAAATATTTACAAATTTTGAATTCCAGCATCATCTCATATATATACATATGTGTGTGTGCGTGTGTGTGTGTGCGTGGGAGAGTGTTGGCCACTTGGGCTTAAATCTAATTAAATGGGGGATTGCGCGTTGGATTTTTCTGCCATGTTTTTCCACGAAGGGGTTAACTTGATTGCGGAGCTGAGCTGCCAAAGTGGCAATGATCTCAGCTCTTTTCCCCAACGAGTACACTCATATGTGAGTGTGAGTGTAAATGTGAGTGTGAGTCTCTGTCTGTCCGTGCCAAGGATAAACAATTTACTTGTCCTTCGCCTCGAATAACTTTCCGTTTAACCCGGCCAAGTGTTCAACTCACTTGAACAGCGGAAAGATTGAACGATTCGCTGCAGCTGAAAGTTTTCTTACATTCTTTTCTATTTTTCTTCTTTTGTTCACAATTGATTCAACACAGGCGATGAATTCCACTGGAGAACAGGCATTGGGAATTTAAACGCTGAATAGACTTGGACAAAAGCAAATTATATTAGCTGAATTTAATTTTGTAATGTCTAACTGGAAGTTTGTTTGTTTAAAGTTTAAACTAGATAATATCCTACATGGAGATAGCAATAATATTGTGCAATTAAATATAATAGGACTTTCTATCAACATTTCTTAAATTTTTTTAAAATATATTTAAAAATAGTTGTTATGATTTAAAGAAAAATTTAGAACGAATAATAATAATGATTAATAAAAATATCGAATTAATGCAAAATATCAAAATTGTTTACCATTTATTTGGTGGAGACCCCAATTCCAAATTTGTTTGTTAAAAATTAGTCAAAAATAAAAAATTCGAATTTTGTCACTAACAATTTATGCTCTCTATTCGAATCATAAGCAGAGGGAGGAAAGAGGCAGAGCTAAGGAGCAGTGTTGCCAACTCTTCGGGTCATAAAAAAGCTAAAAAACTAGAAATAGCCAGAAAATTTTGTTGGTAGCTAATTTCTGTCATTCTATTTCGTTTAACGGTCATTCTATTTCGAAGTTTAATTTATTTCGGCTTGCAGTATCTTTTAAAATTGGACCACTTAATAATGTGAACATTCGAGTATTGCAGCAGAATCTCTTCAATATTGGTTGATTCCACCTGGAAGTGCTCGAGGATGTGCACAATTTCCGCTTTCTTGGCACATAATACAATATTTTGCTTGGAAAATAGCTACACAGAAAAAAAAAATCCGGGATATTTAGCCCGAATTCAATCCGAAACGATGTCAGAAGTGGGGTAATCTCGAATTTTCTTAAACCAAGTATGGTTTTTAAGATTTTTTTTAAAGGTTTTTTTTTAAAATTTTTTTTTTTTAATAGACATATTTTTTAAATTTTTTTTTAACATTTTTTTATTTTAACCTATTTTTTTAATTGACGGGGGGAATCGAACCCAGATTTTTTTCAAACTGGAGTCGGCGACTCTAACCATTGAGCCACCGGACCGGTTGAAATTAGAGAGGCCGACAGAGAATTTAATTAATTTAATTTTAATCCCGATACAGGCTTGATTATTCAGCTTAATCCTGAATACATACTTAAAAAATGCGAGCTTAAATTAAGTATTTTATACTTGATTTTAGAATGGCATTTTTTTTCTGTGTATAAATCCCGCTAGCCGCTATTTCACAATTTATCCCTCATTTGACAACTGCAACTCGCTATATCTAGCGGGAAAATAGCCAAATTGACAACACTGTTAAGGAGTAGGAAAAGGGGGAGTGGTGGAGTCGTGAAAAAAACTGCGTAATTTGTCAGTGAAAGATGCGATAAAATAAATTTAGCTGCCGCACAAAACGAGATAAACAAAGAGGGGAGCAGCTAGGAGGGTAAAAGGGGGAGAATTAAAGGGAGAGGGGGAAGGAGAGTAGAGTAGAGTAGAGGTGTTGCTGTGGTGTGTCTCATTTGGCAGCCACATCAACAGTAACATCAGGAACATCAGCAGATGCCACCTCTAGGTTGTCGACTCACGTTCTCATCCTATACCTCTCTGTCTCTCCCCAGCCGGGAATTCAGTCATGTGGTGAACGAATTCTATACGGCCGCTGTACAGAACGTTTCAGATTTAAGTTGCACATCCCTGATTCTGCAAACTTTCATGAGCGCGCTCTGCAGTCAGAATCGATCGTCTCTAAGTGTGAAATCCCCGCAGCAAATTCCGCTATGAGTTCGCTCGTCTGCTTGAGTTTCTCATAGTGTTTGGTTGTACAAGACGCTGCTTAGAATCGTTTGCGTCGTGGTAAAAGTTCCCTGCAACAAAGTCCGCTACGAACTCGAACGTTTTAGTGAGTTTGACACTGCGTTCAGCTGCAGATGCAGACGCTGCACAGAATTGTTTTTAAGCTGTGCGAAATACATGCAGCTAACTCCGCTATGAGTTCGCTCGTTTGCTTGAGTTCGACATAGCGTTCTGCTGCAGAGAACGCTGCTTGGTTTTTTTCTTTGTTTCTTTTTTTGTATTCACTTTTGTAGGGTTGTCATAGGGCTTTGCAGCAGTTATTGCAGTGTACAAAAAAACTAGATCAGCTACATTTTGTATGGGTTGCAACCCTTTTTGTATGTATTTCTTGCAGTTTTTCTTTTGCGTTTTAGTTAAGTGTCAGCTCGTGTTGCGTAAACAACATAAGTGAAGCGGTAAGTTAAATATATTTATTGCATATGTTAATACAATTTACAAATAAAACACAAATAATATATTACAGTCAACCACATTCGGCAGTGCTACTGTTTTAAATATACACACAGGCCAGGTAAGTGAAATACAAAACACATAAAATACCACATTTGTAATTATTGTTGGTTTTTTCTTTCTTTTCAGTGTTTTTATATATCTAAATTAGTTAAAGTTACTGAATAAATGTAATAAAAGAATGTAAATCAATGCTTAAATAAAATTATTAATTAAAAATATGTATAAACATTTTATTTCTACTGCCGTGCAGATTTGCCGCTCATTAGGGGTGGGGTATTTCAATCCAACGAATTCCAACCAGATTTCATACTAGAACCAGCCAGAATGCCAACTAGATTTTTTAAAGCAGAAATACGCATACAGAAAAGTATGCAGCAGAACCCTGCGAAGAACTCACTAAAACGTTCGACTTCGTAGAGGAGTCTGCCGCGCGGTTTTCTAAATTTCCTACAGAGAATTTTGGCCACGCATGTATAAAAGCGAATGAGGGTTTTACATGAACTGGGCGCGCAGAACTGTGAGCGCGCTGCATGAATTCTGTACAGTTTTCTGCGACAAATTTACCATTGGGTCTGCCTCTCTCTCTCCCCCTCTCTCTCTTTCCCTTCCTGGCCACATTGTGGGCTTTTGTTTAGACCGGCCGTCGCGCCATTGAAACTCACCCAGTTACCCAGTTTCAGTTTCTGTTTCAGCTTCTGCTTCAGTTTTCACACCGAATGTATTTACTTCTGCGCCATTTATCTTGCTTTGGCGCCTCTGACTACAATGAACAACAGACTTGGCTTTTCTTTATTCTTTATTCTTTTTTCCCGTTTTCTATTTTCCTTTTCCTGCTCTATTCTTTACTTCGCCTTCTTTGCTTCCTTTTTTGCTTTGGATAATGCGAAAAGTCAGCGACGAATCTCAAAATATTATCGCCTGTCCTCGGACTTTTCCCGCTTTCCTCAAGAAAGCCGCATTTAATGTCTAACTTAGTTTTTGGCTCAAGAATTATGTTGGATTAAACATTTGAATCCGTTAATTTTGAGTTTGTTTTTAGCATTTGCTGGCTTTTGAAATTGTTAAGTAAATCAGATAAAGGAGAGAGACAGAGAATTAAAATTAATAGATTGAGTTGGGAATCCAATTGATGAACTCGTATTTTAACAATCCCTATTTAGGCTCTCGTATAATTTGATCTGCCTTCCAGATATCGTAAAATGTCAGATACTGGTTCAATTTTCCTTCTCCTTTTTTATTGAAAGTGCCTCGACGCACATCATGTTGGCCACTTAAAGACACAACTTTATGGCCGACACTAAACAAACAGTTAAGCACAGTACAAGCCGGCAAGTGCATAAACAACTACTTGCTAAGATATACCTTGTAGAATTGTTTATTAGAATTGGCAATATAATTTTAAAAAGTAATTGGTCTTCATCACTATAAGGAAACTTAATACAAAATATTTGACTTTAAATTTGTCCCAATGTCTCACTTTATTTAGGATATGGGCATTTCCACAAAAAGGTCCTCTCGTTCAAAAACGTAAAATTGATCAAAAACTCACATCTTGTGAATTTTTCTCCCAAAAATATATTTAAGTTATTTATTTAAGCAATATCCGCTAGAAGAAATTCAATAGGATGAACACATAGATTCTACATTGGAATAAATTCACATTTTCTATATTGAAAATTGACTTCCAAAATGGACCGTTTGTATTCGATCGATTACACCAAGAGAGACATTAAGATTGTAACATAAATCATTTTAATACATAGAAATATATTGAAAGTTTAATTTAAAACAAGTTTTACAAGTTTTTTTCGATATATCAAATACAATTTGATGAACAAATTCTTGGAGCAAACTAGTTGGAAATCTTGTCACGTTCGCGATGTCGCGTTACAAATTACTAATAAAACTTGGAAAATAAATCAAATGATAGTAACATGCCAAAATTATTTCTAAAATGGAAAACTACATTATTTTATTATGGTTTAAGAGTATTTTCGTCCAAATTTCTCGCCACATTTCGTAGATTTTCGCATGTATGTCAAGATAAAGTCAAACATGACTTGCATTTTTCGTCGCGTTCGCGATGCATTTTTTTCTATAAATAATTCGAAAACGACAAGTCTTCAAAGCTTGTCTTTTATAATAAATATAGTGTTGATAAGATGCATTAACCACGTGAGAAAACATTTTTGAAAATGTCAACTTTTGGCATTTTTTTTTTTCAATTAAAGATGTACAAATGTAGCGTTCTCGATCCTGGAAATACCCATATGCAATAAACTTAAAGTTCGGTATTCACATCCTACAATAAATTATACTCTTTTCATACACTTTGCAATTCTTCTACTATTTTTTATTACTACTATTCTACTATTCAAATTTAATAAGAAGAGAATCGTATCTCAAATCATTTTTAAGAGAAAGTCTAATTTTATAACTTCTTTCTTAATGTTTAAAAACTCTGTAGAAATATATCCATTATAATTTTAAACGCTTTCTCGCACAGCAATATACCCTCCCTAACTTTACCCCCAATTCCAGGGTATACACAACAAAGGAGAATCAGAAGCCACTTGGGGATACAATCGTTGTTATTCCCCTGTAGCTTTTGCAGTAACATTACGAGTCTGCTACAAATGAATTGCAGTTTTATGGGGAAAGTGGCAAACAATCTATTGATATATGTATTTACGAGAACAAGCAACAGAGTGTGAAACTGCTTAGAATACTCTGACTTTTAAGTCTAACATCAATCAGCTGAAGCATCTGATTTGGCAGAGTAAAAATTGCAAGGACAGCTGCCGTAGACGGGATTATAAAACATAACGATGATACAGCGCCTAATGACAGGCAGCATTTAAATTTATTAACTCGACTAACCGGACAAGCTGGCCATGACCTGAGCCCATGCTTTTGGCCAGGCCCATCGAACAAAAAATCAACCCATCAAGCCATTGATGACCTTGATAACAACTCTCTCCCTTCCTCTCCCTCCCTCTCTCGCGCTCTCTCTCTCTCTCTCTCTCTCACTCAATCATGTGGGCTGTGCAGTGCAGTAAGGGGCGTGGCAGTGCCTAAAAACATATCGAACTGGGCAGTGGGGCGTGGCATCTTTGGGCGCCAATTAAGCTAGCCCATAAAAAACAAGCAAACAGCTCGCCTGACAGTTGCCTGATTGTCTCAATACCCTGCAGAGCCTCCAAACGGCCGTTAAGGGAACACAACAACCACTTGGCTTGGAAAGTTCCCAAAAGCAATTTCGACAACATTTTGTCAAACTTGAAGAGCAATGATTTAAATTATCTAATGATGTGTAGATTACAAATAATCGAATTTCTTTTGTCAAAAAACTAAAATGAATAATAAATAAATAAATAATAAAAAATATTAAATAAAGCAATTCTGAAAAAGAGAAAATTCTCAATTTAAAAGCGAAATTTTCAAAAAGAAAATGTATATTGTATATTGACCGTAACGATTATAATTTTTAAAATATATATTATTAATTAAAAGTTATTTGTTGACTTTTATCCAAAAAATTAAATGAAAACTCTTATTTTTCGATCTAAATAAAAAAATTATAAAATAATAATTAAATTTCAATTTTTATTTAAAAGTTATATAAAAAAATAAAAGTTATTTTTCAATTTTAATTATAAAAATTTAAAATAAAAAATATTTTTTAATTTTTATTAAACAAATTGAAAATAAGAATTATTCTTCAATTTTTATTATAAAAGTTGAAAAATAAAAATTGACTGTAAACGTTTAATGAATTGGAAGGCGTGTAAAATAATTTTTATTTTCAATTTTTATTATAAAAATTGAAAATAACTTTTAATTTGTATAATAAAAATTTAAAAATAAATGTTATTCTATAATTTTTGAGTAAAAATGTAAAATAAAAGCTTATCCAATTTCTCATAACTCTTATTTGCGGTCCCTGGCTGCAAGTTTTGGACCATTGAAATATCTGAGAGTTCCACACTTTGCACTTTGCTTTCACATGTGCCGACAATCTCTCCCCTCTCTTCAAGTTGAATTTGTCTTTCGGAATGCCCCTCGTATGTGTGCTTTAAGGTGATACACTTCCGCCAGTCTAGCGTAAATGCTTGCCGAGACTCTCGAGTACTTCGTCGACCCTCTCAAGCGAAAAGCGCAGCCTGCAAGCCAAATAAAAAAACCAAGAACAACACAAAAGTGTGTCAACACCCGAAAACACCCTACACACCCTACACACCCTACACACCACTCTCACAACACTCAATGCAACCAGTGTTGTGAAGTGTGCACGGGTAAAACTGCTTTAAATAACTTTTGCATACTTTGAGGCGACACTGTGACAAATAAACAGCATAGTGCAAATGCAATTAGCAAGTGAAATCACCGCAAAAAAAACCACCCACCTCCACCATCAAGCAAGCATCTGTCCATTAGCCAAAAAGTATGCAATGAAATATGTGTGTAAATAAAACCAAAACGAAGAGAGGTGGAAATAGCAACAGATTCGTAAGCATGATAGCAATAAACAAGTTTGTAATCAACTAGTATAGATACTTTTATCTTAATTAGAATTAAGGTGAAAAATTCCTTAAAGTATAGATAATTGGTTCTCGTATTTTAAATGATGTCTCAATGAGATTCTTCATATATTTTCGTGGTAAAAAGGTTATCAAATGGCTTGAAATACTCAAACATACGCCAAAATTTCACTAAAGCTTCCCGAAGTCTTCCGTACTGAAAAGCGTCAAAAATAGCGAAAAATTCTTGTTAAACTCTTGAAAATTCTGTGAAATTCCGCACTTATTGTATATATTCCCATATTAAACTAATAAGTGCACAATTGACGCTTCAGGGGCTCAGTGCTGAAAACATAAAGCATGCAAAATAAGTGCAGATTAAAAGCCCTAAGTGAATAATGCTCCATTTTCCTCACTTTTTTGTACCTCATGTTCTTGTCGAAAAGTTGTTTGGCAATTTCGCAGAATAAATTAAACTTTTCAATTCAGCTGCCAACAGCTTTTCTGGCCTCAGGCAATTCTCTATAATTTCTATTTATTTTTAGCTCTCCTGCTGCCTGCAGATCCCCCTCTTCCCCTGCCCCTTGTATTTATGTATAAGTCCGTCCTGAGGGTCTTGTCCAGGCATCGTGATTGATTCTACTTTGGTAAGCTCATTGACCTTTCTAATGCGCTTGTTGTGAAAAGGTGTTTTGATTTCATTTATGAATATGTTACATTATATGAGTTTTTATACAAATATAGTAATAATATAAGGCAAAAATTTGGCATTTTTCCTTTCATAACCTTACAATTAACAAATATTTATATTTTCATTTAAAGAAATAATAATTTTCTATTGAACATATTATTCTTAGATTGGGCATTGAATTGGGATTGAAAGGGTATCTTATCTCCGACATCCTAGAGTTTGCAAAAAAAAAACAAACCTTTCATTCTTATTAGTACGCACAATGAGCTTTTCATTTCGAGTTTAGACCAAGCCACTTGAGGGCTGAAACGGGAAAAAGGTTCAGCACGAATTTGGGAATGACCCTTAGGCAGGTGAAATAGCAATTCGCAAATTGGCTGCCAGTCAATGGCTTACAATGGGTAGCGGTAACATTTTCACCGTGTTTGGCAAGTGTTGAATGAGCGTAAAAAGATTTAACACCTCGTTCGAATGGATTGCGAAGAGGTTTGCCCAAAATATAGCGGCGAACAAAGAAATTAAAGAAGCTGCGAGGTCAAACAAAAAGACAGAAGGCATAAAGGAGGATAAATAAAAAAAACTACAGCATGCTTTTAAGCGCGCACATTTATTTTTTATAGCACATTAAGCGCACGTTTAACAGAACTCTGTTAAACGCCTCTTGCCGCAGTCTCGCTCTCGCTCTCTGTTTGCTGCGCTCGCTCTGCCGCCTCTCTGCGTGCCTCTCTCAGCTGCTGCTGCCGCTCTCTCTTTGATTCTGCTGCTGCGATTTCAGTCTGTTACCCGGTAATTCTTGTGCAGCTGCCTGTTTATTATTTGCTACTCGTATTTGCCTAATGGTTGACATATTGATTGAGAAACCAGGTCGCTATTTGGCCCGCCTTAGGCAATGCATTCGCATACACCACAAAAAGTTCTGCAGTCATTATTATCAGCTGCCATAACGCTTAACAGCTTAGAGTGTTAGCATTCAGCATTTTACAGCTGGCGAGTTAACAGTCTGCTAACAAGCTTAGCGACGATTTGTTAACATTAGTCGAGACACCCACCCGACTGTGCGTTTAACAGGAAATAAATCGCATGAGAGAAACGGCTAGAAACCGTAAATGTATATGAGAAAGATAGAATTTTAAAATAGAATGATCCACATTGAACTCAGAAGAAAATTCAAGGAAGTCCTACACATTAAGTGGGCGTTATTAATACGCCCTCTAGACAAACTTATACTGATTCATATATACAAATATTAAAATTAATAAATACTTCCTCTCTTTTATATCATTCAAATTGAATGCTTGTTGATATTTGGCGCCTTTCACGCTTTCAAAACGATGTTCTAAGGCTTCGCAGAAACCAAAAATGTGACAGGATACAAGTACTTTTGGGCAGGACACGGCTTTTAATAATGGTTTGTTTACGGTATGCATAACAACGACTGTTGCCAAGTGGAAGATGAATATCAAGAGGAAAACTTTGTTTTCTGCACCAAAATAAAAGCAAGTCAAATAGAAATGTTTTACAAGCAACAAATTTCTAGCGGTACATCTTGTGGCTTCCAATTAGCTTCAACTTTTCAGTTGTTTTGCTGGATTACATTCATTTACAGCCACTATTCACTGGAGGGCTAAACAAATGGCCAATAAAAAGTACGAAACTAAACTAAATACTGCCAACTACGACTGGCTTAAAACCTTGTACAAATTACAAGCTGCAAGAAGTGTCGAATTTTAAGTATTTTTTTAAGGTATTTGATAGATTGGACAACAAAGTTTCAGCATCTTTATCTCCATCCCATATTAGGAATTAATCAATATTATTATCTAAATAATTTCTTTAGAATCCAGAATATACATATTTCACAACAATTTAAAATACCAAATTTATTCAAGTCTTTCATATTTTTATTAGTTTGTGAATCTATAGATTAAAAATAAACATACTTTTTCAAATTCACAAAAGATGTTTAAATAAAACAAAATGAGTAAATGTTTATAACTCTAAAAAGTTGCTGCAAAATTTCATTTAAAATTCGCTAGTGTGAAAAGTCATCGCTTTCTTTGGATGTATGTGGCTTGTGTGTATGGCTAAAATGGTCACGTTATGAGAACGGTTAGCAAACCAACATATGTCACAATTAATCACCTTAGAGAAATGACCCGTAACATTGGTAAGAGGCAGCTCGAAGCGAAGTTGGCCATAAAAATCATAAAGCAGCTTTAGTTGCTTAGCTCATGATGTACGAGAATGATTTTCTTAGTTTGTATGTATGTAGTAAGTAAAGAGCTTCAGGCATGACAGCTGTTACACACATGTAAGCTAAATAATTGATTTATATTCAACTTAATCAAGCTGCCAGAACTGTCAGAGAAGCTGAACAGGAAACTGAGAACTTTACCCGAGTTCACAAACGGCCAAGTGTTAAATGCATTAATTGCACGTAATTAATAGCAATATTATATGCCACATGCCCCACGACTCACGACTCACGACTCATGCCACACACTTACTACAGCATTAAGTATTTATGATTACATTTTGTTAACGACACTTTAAAGTGCAAATTGAAGGCCCAATTTCTGTCAGTCTGTATTAAATAGGCAGATTTAGAGACGACAAATTTGATGACTTTTAAAGTGCATCAATTTGTATGGGCCCGAAAAAAATTAAAAATTTTTAACCCATTTTCGTAATCTATGGTCAATTTTAAGATGTTTTCATGATGAAACCATAGTTCTAAAATGCATTCCTGGTCCGCTCTTTTTGAGTTGAAAAATTAATTTTTTTGAACATTTATATCTTGGATGTTTATGAACCGATCCTGACCAATTTGGTGTCAATATTCTTGTTAGGACCAGAACTTTTAAAATTCCATAGACCTTTTAAAATAATTGTAATCCTCGGAAGGACGATTTTGCTTTTCGTTTCTATCCTAAAAGACTAGTCAGAATTAAAGCTTTCCTTGAACCTGTATTTTTTATTAACAGAAAATGTAAAACATATTTTAATACAATTTTAATACATATATTATGTGTTACATTTTCTGTGCATTTTTCGAATGTCTGCTGAATATTTAATCTCGATCGGTCAAGAAACAGATTAGATATTTGAGATATAGTTCGATGTAGTTTCAATTGCCATCGACTTCAATTAAATTAAAAGAAATTAAAAGACATCAATTTCATTTGACAAATTTGATTGATTTTGGAAATTTGACATTTCTGAGTATAGAAATAAATATATATATAGTAGATTAGGAATATTCTCATAAATATTTACATAACAATCATTGTTCACATTATTTGCATATCAATGTAGTCAACTTATGCACACACGCACACACACACACACACACATAGATACACATTAGAATCACATGTAAGCGAAATGAGATGAGCTTCAGCGCCGAAAAGTAGGCAGAGAGAGGGAGAGAAAGGGAACAAACATTTCGCGTCGAGTTATAGACTTCGTATGGGGAGATATACACATGAATGTAAGCCTAGCATGGCAGACAAATAAAAAAAGAGCTAAGAATTTTGTGCAGCCAGTTGTCAAAACAAGAACAACAATGACAACCCTACCAAAAGAACTGCGAACAACAAACAACCAAAAGCGCATTTCGAAAATCGAAACGAGCCAGAAAATGCCACAAATATGCAACCGCACAGACCGAAACGAGACTCGCCCACAACACACACACACACACACACTATTATCTACATCCTCACACACACTCACATATCTACACAGTTACATAGAGAAAGACAAATGCACAGAGCTCGCACAATTAAATATTCAGAGCGAATATTTCGTTTGCGACTCGACAAAAACAACAAAAAAAAAAGAAAATCCAAAAAAAGGGAAACACAAAATGCCGTAAAGTAAAAAGTTTATTCCATTTCAATGTGCGAACATGAAAACTACAACAAAAAGGAACGTTTGTTTAAGCTAAAGCGAAACGAATAGAAAAGTCAGGTTGGAATTTCAGTTGATATCTAATAACAATAACTAAACTATTTGAAGATAAAAGGAGTTAAGAGATGAACGTTTGTGCACAGGAATTATGTCTGTTATGTCAAAAGTAAGCTTGATAGACATGTGTGTATTTTGTAAATAAATAAATTTAGGAAAATTGGTTTTGCATGCATTTAATATGTTCTTTAATTTAGTCGCTACAAATTCCATCAAATTTGTATAATTGGATTTATATAATTGGACACGCGTTTTACTAACTTCGAAAAATTCTTCCCTTTTGAGTAAGCAATGTCTGGTTAAATATATTAACTTAAAATTTAAAAAAAATTAATTTCAATTCCATTCAAATCGAATCTAATTACATTAATGTACTATAAAAGTATAAAACTGTTACAGTTTTCTTGTGATTTACAGATATTACGTAGATGTGTTGCAGATGCTATGCAGATGCTATGTAGATGCTATGTAGATGCTATGTAAATGCTATGTAGATTTTATGTAGAATATCGACATAAATCATATTGCCACACTGGAAAATACGAGATGAAAACAATTAAAGAAAATTGTGTATTTGATCAGATTAATTTAAAATGTATTTTAATGAGTGCAAAACAAGCATGTGTTTGCTTATCGAGGTAATATGCTGCCACTATGTTTTTTGAGGAATGTTAATACGCTTACTAAAATTTGTAAGCTGTTTTTTGTTGAGGGCTTAGCTGCTGGCCTGAGCCTGGTACAAAGGTCGAGCCCTTGTGCATCAGGTACTGCATTCGCTGAGTTTCAACACAGCGATGTCAGCGAGGATGCGATTTCCGTTTCCATTCTGTGGTTTTTCGCTAAGCCGTCTTGTTTGTTCTTAACACGTTGTGTTTTTTCGTTGTTGGTACTGTTACTGTTTTTTATAGGCATGTAAGTTTATATTTGTTATGGTTTGTCCATTCTAATGCGATAATTTTCCGGTACGAATTGACTCTGACATAGTCGGAATACTAAAAGCTGCTTTCTCTTAATCCCCCTCTTTTGTCCGGCTCCACATTCCCCCCTCCCCCAACGAGCACTTAAGCTTCCTACGAAAAGTTGCTCAACTGCATTTCCTGCTGCAAAATGTTGCATTTCCTTCGATCTGGACATCAACGGCGGCAACTGAAAACTGGAAGCTGGCAACTGGCAAAAGGAAACGAAACAAGCTCGTTTGCTTTTCGCCTGGACTTGTTTCGGTGATTAAGTTTGCCAATTTGTTTAACTTTGACAGAGTTAAGCCAATAAGGTGCAAGCTAAGCCAGACAATCCGTTGTATGTATGTGTACCACGAGGCGTATGTGTGATATCACAGAAATGATTTCTCTTTAACCATATTCAAAGTTTAAGTCAAGGCAAATGTGTCAATTTAATTTTAATATTTAATTTTACTTATTTCTAATTTGCCATACGGTTTGAAAACCTTTTGAAGACTTTTTGCAGTCACTTTAATTAAAATCTTATTGCTGGTTGTTGAGTAATCAAGTATTTTGCATTTCTGGCCAGTTTCAAAACGAAGTGTTGGACAACTAAGCAACGAGTTTTCCGTTTTATATTTTGTTCTGTTTTTGCCGAGTACCGACAATGAGAAAATGTCACACTCACACATAGACATACACACACACTTAACAAAACTAATCCTACAATAGTGACACCACTTTGGCTTGACCAAAAACTAAAAACTAAAAAGCAAAAAGCAAACGATGCTGCGATGCGGCCAGCCAAATGCAGGTCCAACGTAGCGTATACGTAATTTGCATTACAATGTACAGAGTACACGGAGTACATTCTGAACAGTCAGAACAATTGTCTACATCTCCCCGTCAAAAAGGGGGAATCGCGGGGGACTTCCCCTCCATGGCAAAAGCTGCCTTCCTTTATTGCTGCAAGGTGTGTAATTTTGATATTGTGCCACAAAAAGCCATAACTGAGCGGAGGATTGGGGAATTGTTTGAAGAAGAAGGGGAAGAGGGAGCAGAATGCTTGACGCTGAATTTCAATTGAAATACCTACTATAATAATTGTTTGCCTTAGGCCACGAGCTGCGCTTGTTTCTGTTCTGTTTCCCTTAACTTAAGCCCCTTTTATTACATTTATTTTTCTTACTTAGTATAATAATTTCATGCAAAATAATTCCATGAACTAAAGAACTACTCTTTAAGTTAATGAATTTAAAAAATGCGCATGTTCCTTCTTTGTTAAGGGGGTATTGCAGGTATTGCTTTAGGAGATATGGCCTTTTTGGTCCAGCAATGTTAATGTTAATGGATATGTTAATGTTCATGCAAGTGAAGTCAAAACTTTAAAAGCGTTTTCTCGAAACCAAGTTTATCGACCTGGCCGCACTGATTGCGCCCGTAGTTCTAAACCGATTTTGATGAAACAAAGTGCAATCGACGCAGAATTGTCACCTTTATGGCCCCTACCTCAATCATAATTTTAAAATTTTTTTACTTTTTACTTTTACACTGAACTAAAAAAAAATTGCCAAAATCGAAATTGCCAAATTCGACGTCCAACTTTGAAGGTCGACAACTTTTTAAGCAACCCTCGTACAAAGGAAAAAATTTTAAAATTTAATTCAATATGTTCTCAATATAACAAAAAAAACAGAATATTAATAACTATTTCTGTTTTCAAAAAGGATTTTTTTAAAAAAAAAGGTCCGAAAACAGCCTTTCAACCAGCAATACCCCCTTAAGCAAACTTGACTTTCGTTTCAGTAGGTCTAGCTCTTATATACAGGCCTGTTCCGGTTTTCACTTTCGGCAAGATTTTGCGAAAGTGAATTTCCCTCACTTGTTCCGGTTTTCACTTTCGGCAAGATTTTGCGTATTGAATTCACGTGACATTGAGCAAGTGAGTTTGAATTCGGAAGGGTTAAATCGATGATTTTGGCATGCTTAGCATAAAATTAAAGTGAAAATAAAATATTTATAAAATACTTCAATGTTTTGGGAATATTACTACATTATCAGATAAAAAAAAAATATTTTATTTGATTTTTAAATAATTTTTATTTCATCATACCCCAAAATCGATAAGACTCTAACCTAACATTTTTGTCGGATTTGCTCGACCTGTTCTGGTTTCCGCAAATATTTGTGAAAATGAATGGCAACTTTATTAGGGCTGCCCTTGTCTATGAAGAAAGTAGTAAATACTTTGGTACATATTTTAAACCACAATTTAAGTGTTTTTATGTATTGCGTAAAATAAAGAATTAAATTTCTTGTTTTTTAAATGCGAGTTTGGACAAAACTGTTTGTAATTTAATGCAAAAAAGGAACTGCTTATTTATGTAAACAAACACTGTGCAACAATTGACAACTCTGCAAAAAGACATTTCCAGCACTGAAATCAACCCGCGCTTTCAAAAATACAAAAGTTATAACAAAAGTAGGTTTTACCTTTGAAAAATGTTTCGACTTATGATTAAATAAATATTTGATGAATAAATTACATAATTAATAATTATTTTAATAGGCGAAAATTATTTAGACGCAAATGTCTGATTCGCTTAGAACATTTTCCAGCACTGTTCTGCAAAAAATTACTCAACACAATGTGGAAGTGAAATTCGGAGGGTAATTCGTAGGAAATGTAAAGGAATTTTAAGGGAAATTCGGTCAAATCTTGCGGATTGAAATTCGCAAAAAACAAGTGAAAACCGGAACAGGCCTGATAGTCTGTGAAATTTTGATTCTGATTAATACAGTGAACAGGACTTGCAAGGTTTAGTTTGCTTTATCCAGGCACGACTTTAGATGTAGACTGATATGCTATATTTGGAATTCTGAGCATGTGACGATTCTCGAAATTATAAATCACGGAAGCTTCAAGCATAGACTAAATAAAAGTGTTAAATTTCGCCTCAAGGGGAAGCACATTTTATAGAAAGTCTTCGTAATTGACTTGGCAGCAGATAAAGGGAAACCCCCGTTACAAGACCTAATTAGTTTTCATAGTTTAATAATGTCACAACTAAGCCGCAGGCGAATTTCCATTTAGTGGCAATGTAATTTTGGTAAATCAACTTCTTGATTGACTTTAAGTGTAGCCACAAAACGCTTGACCGGACATTAAAAGTTCTTTGAGAGTCGAGAAACCACAACAATTGCCCAACAAGTTGTCACCAGAAGCAAAAGCAAAACTTGTTAAGCTACCTTACAAGTAAATTATAATGTTGGCCCTCTTTCGTTGACCAGGCCCAGACCAGCTAAACGAAACAACTGGCAACGAGTTGAGTCTGAGTGGCTTTTGAGTGCATTGGAACGATGGAATTGGAACTGGGAAAACACTCAAAACAACAACAGACAGCAAGTTTGATTCACATGTGTGTATTTATTGCGACTATTCCGCATCGGAATCGAGATAAGGGGATGACACTGTCACGAGGTTTGATTGATACATATGTATGTATGTATGTCTGTATATACACTGCTTGTCGATTGCGAATTAAACATTGTGTTTTGTGTTAACGAAACAATGACAGAAAGTATAACTAACAACAGTTTATAAACTCCCACAATGATAGAGCCAAAGCGAGAATAGCACTGATAAGAACGGGAATGTTTTTAGCCGGAACACACAGACACACACACACACACACACACACAGTAAAAGAGCACAGTGGAATAAATGGCAAAAATTAGAGAAACATTTATTTTAGACGATTTCAAAGAGAAATTAACTTCAAATCCGGATAAATTGAAAATCGTTTGAAGACACAGTCTGACATGAAGATATAGACAATATTAATTGGTAATTACCGCTATCTGTTATTATAAGCTCTTATCCTACTTAGTCGCAACAAGATCGGCCAAAAATATCGTTAGTAATGGCCATTTTAAGTTTCAAGCAATTTAAGTGCCTAAAAGCATGCAATAAAAAAAATTTTTTTTTTTCATAAAAAATTTGTTTATTTTATTTCAACAAGTTTTCTGTTACCTTTAGTGGCAACTTAATCTAGTTTTACAGAAAAAAAAAATAAAAATACTTTAAGTTTTTTTTACGGGTATCATATAGTCGGAAGCTCGGCTATAGCCTTGTTTTTTTCGATTATGAATTAAGAATTTATTGAAACTTAAAGTGAATATTTTTTGGTAACGTTGCCACTTGAGTCAGAAATCGTGACTTCGAGTCCACTGTACCCATAGCTGAGTATCTCAAATTGTCGTTTATATGAACGTTTGTTGCCTAAAATTGTCAGCGTACTAACTGTGAATGATGTTTCCCTCAATGCCTCAATGCACTCTCTGTTCTCTCTATACTGCATATAAGGTTGTCGCTTCAGCGAAGGGATGAGGAATGAAGGTGGCTTGTTTTTGACGTTGCTGCGTTGGCACTAATGTCTTTTTCTTGCTCGTTTGCTTGCCACTCTCACAATTGCATGCACACATATTCATACACACACACACACACACACACACATATACACACACACACTAACACTAACTTGGCCTTTGGCATTTTGTCAATCGACTAACAAAACGAATTGCACTTTGGTGTCAGCTGCCCGAGGATTGGCGAGGAAGAAGTGGCAACAATGCAGACAGGTACGCACCTATTGTTATCTCTATCTAACTGAATCTACATATATGTAAGTATGTTCATGTACATATGTACATGCATTTGTTTTTGTTCGTTACTTCCGTGACAGTTCTGGCTATTGCTTGGATTGTTTGCTATTGCCGCAGATGCCCCAAGCAATCGTCCAGCAAAATAACCAATAAATAGACATATACAGCATTAAGTATTATCTGCCTTTTTTATGAGATTTCCTTATTATTTTAGAGAGCATACTTTTTGGCAATTCTTAAAAAAAAATGTGCAAAGTTTGTAGTACGCTTCAGAGCTTGCTTTTACTTAAATAAATATTTACTTATATTAATGTTCTACTTTTTTAAAATATATATTAAAAAATCCCAAATATATTAAATGTTTACTCATACAAGTTTGAACACCATAACTTCCATACAAGAAAGCTGCTTCATATTATTTTTTGGCATAGATATCTAAAAATGAGTTTAGTAATCGGATGAGGAAAGAAACTTTCACTAACAAAATTGAAATTAGGATATCTTACAGAGTAAACAGTAGGAAAATAAAGATTTTATTATATTTTCTGCTATTTTTGCTCAGGCAAGACACACTTCTTATACCCTGTGCCCATTGAAAATAATCGAAAAATGGTATAATATTTTTGTGGTATACGCCATAAAGTACATACAACAGCCGAGCCAATTCAGCAATGTCCGTCTGTCCGGCTGTGAAATCGCAACAATCTATGCTTAAATCATGCCTGTTAAATTTCGATTAGAATTACTTATAAATTAGATTTTTTTTGGAAATAATCGTAGTGACTAAATAATTCACTGTTGAAAATGTCGTGATTATAAAATGATTACGATTTCAAAAAATCAGAAATTTTCTAATATTTTACAAATATTCAAAAATATTCATATATTTATTTCTGATTTTTTCTGATTATTTTGGCTACTTTGATTGTGAAAATTTAAATTAATTTGATTTTTACTAAATAGTCATAAATAATCAGAATTTATGAAAAGTAGTCAGAAATAATCCGAAACAATCAGAAAGATTATTTTTGATTATTTTTTCTGATTATTTTTGAACAATTGTAATAATTTTATATTATTTTTGAAGACCGAAAATAATCGTAATTAAATCATTACTTCGACTTTTAAACAAATATAATCTAATTACTAATGATTATGATTACTAATCATTATTTAACAGGCATGGTTTAAATTATGTTTTTTTATTCGAAACTACCCAGAATAGCATTTATTGACCAAATGTACTTATTTTTAATATAAATTGCTTATAAAAGATGTACATAAATCGTATATCAAAATGTTAAGAATTGTTCTTTAATTTTACATAAAATGCGTCTAAAGTTGTTGTAAGTTTAATGTCAAGTATAAAAAATATATGTACTTAATTTATATAAAAGACAAATTTAAATACAGTTTGAAATATTTTTACATAGATTCCAAAACGTTATTTTTTGTGTTTGTATGTGGATCTTCATTGGAAAATTTTAAAAGAGTTTCAATTCTTTTTCTCTTTTTCAGCTTCACGTAAACGCATTTCATGTAAATGTTGTTCCCAAAATACTCTAGCGAAATGTTTTTCCCGATCTGTGAGTTGTTCTTTTGGTTCATTTACTTTAGAATTGTCATAACTGTTATCATCCTTATCATTATCATCATCAATAGTCATTTCTTTCTTTAAAATTAATCTTCCGCTAGCATGATTATTGACTTTGGTATCTTCATTTTGTCCATCTTCACTATCAAGATCCTTCTGTAAGTAAAATGTTGTTAGTTTTCGAAAAAAAGGCTTTGTATATCTATCAACTAATTTCATTATCATCATTTGTAACTTTTCAATCCTACCATATAAACTTCATCATTGTATATTGATTTATAATTATCCAAGTTAAAGAAACGTTGAAAGTATAATTCCTCTGATGGACTAAATTTTTTCATGTTCACATTTGAATCATTCTTTTTTCTTTCAACATCTGAATTATCTAAAGAAAAGAAAAAAATAGATAAATGGAATACAGTTAATGTTAAAGTGGAATAACTTACCGCTAAAATTATGGTTGACTTTGGTATCTTCAGTTTGTCCATCTTCACTAGAAAGACCCTTCTGCAAGTAAAATGTTGTTATTATTTAAAAAAAAGGCTTTGTATATCTGACAACTAATTTCATCATCATCATTTATAACTTTTCAATCCTACCATATAAACTTCATCATGTAAAATTTGTTTCCAATCATCTAAGTTATCTAAAGAAAAGGGAAAAAATAAATAAATGTAATAAAATTAATGTTAAAGTAAAATAACTTACCGCTGAAATGATTATTGACTTTGGTATCTTCATTTTGTCCATCCCCACTAACAAGACCCTTCTGCAAGTAAAAAGTTGTTAGTTTTTGAAAAAATGGCTTTGCATGTATATCTGTCAACTAATTTCATGATCATCACTTATAACTTTTTAATCCGACCATATTAATTTCATCATTAAAATCTTGGTACAAGCTCATAATCATCTAACTGTCAATATTTTGCATATTTTTGTATCTCATCCGCCTGCATGTCACGGACTTCAACTTTTAAATTATTGATGTGCTATTCTTGTTTTACTTTGCTGTTGGTGTTGTTGTTTTTATATTTAAAGTTATGTAAATTACTCCACGATATAGGTTTTCTAAGTAAGACTCACTAAATTACTCTTTTCATTTTAAAATATGGAACTTTTAATAAAATAGCATCCTAGTCCTTATTTTATCAAAACCCATCACCAAGTATCTCTGAAATACTCCTCTATTGGTAACTAAACGTTCACCAATAAATTCCCCTTGTTGTTGTTTCCAAAAACTCTAGAGTGTTGCGATCTCCTCTATCCGTAAACAGACGAATATTTCAAAAAACAGGTAATTTATTTTATTTTTTGTTCAATATCATTATTATAAAATGCTTGAATTCTTACTGGCGTTATTGCATTCATATGAATGGGCTTTATATTAAGTAAACACCACAATACACAAACTTGAAAAATCGACTTCATTTTAATTTTATTAAGTTCAAAGATTCAACGCGAATTATAAAGTATCTTTGGGAACAGTAGTTCCACAACTGATTAAAGTTGATTGAAGCTCCAGCCATTTTATATGCTCTAATGTAGACGGTTTTACAGTATATAACACGCATACACACACCATCACAGATCAACATAAACGCAGACAATCAAAACCTAAATCGAAAAATGTGATGACACTTGGAGAGGCATACTATAGAAGTGTGTGTGTATTCTTTCAACCTTCAACACCATAAATTGTTTACACTACACACGCCAAGGCAAAGAAGACACACATATATATATATATATATATATATAACTTCTTTGTGTAAACATTATGTAATTTAATCTTTTACCTCATAAAGGGTGATTTTTTAAGAGCTTTCGGATTTGATTTTCAAAAAACACACATAAAATGCAGAAAAATTTATGAAAACTTTATTTGAATCGAAAGAACGATATATATAAAATATATATATAAAATTCAATAATTTGCAAGCGTTATTTGTTTTAAAGCCCACGTGATCTGTCAAAAACATAGTAGCCAAAAAGAAAATCACCCTTTACATACTAACGTTTTAAGTGTCTGTATAAACTCAACAAGAAATATATTTACTACATACAGGTGAACTTCCCTAAATGGAATCACCAATATCCAAAGAAACAGTTCGAATTATGGAGAATTCTTTTTTATAAGTTTAGAATACGCTTTTGCCACCCGATTCATTCGAGATATTGGAGTTTGAGTTATGGAAGTTCGACTGTTGCTATAATCTATTTATAAGCGAAGGGTTCTCAGAGATGGTAAGAACTAGGACCAACAAATTTAGAATGCAGACTCTTAATTATGTCAGGCAATATCAGTTTATGTTAAAATTTTGCCACGCCCAGTGTGACGGGCGTAATTCATCAAAAACGTACATCACCTTTAATTTATGGTTTTAAGTTACATTTTTAAATTCTATTTATACCAACGGGTGTAAGATTATGCCCAGAAACTAATCACCAACTTTCATTACGATTGGGCCATAAATAGTGAAGATATGAACGATTTTGTCAAACGAATTTTAATGGCAATTCTCTAAATAGAATTAATGGTCAATTAATTCATTTTACATTTACTCTGCCAGAATGTACAACGCATATCGAGTTTGCCAGCATCAGCCCAAGTGTCGCAGCTTTTTTTGTTATTTTTTTTAGTTTTAATAAATTTTTAAAATTAAATATACCGTAAAAATTGTCTCAAATTACTCACTTATATTCAGGGGTGCTACAGAAATCTCGTCTACTTGAATTAGACTTAAATTTTTATGAAATTTATGTCAAATTCAAGCGAAAGCGATTCCTCTGGCACCCCTGTATATAACTATGTAAGTAGGAAGGATTATTATGGGCATCAAATCTTCAGCGTGCCGATTCCTAGGCCCAGGGTATATTACAGTCGAGTGCACTCGACTGTTCCGCTTGTAAATTTTCAACTTAACCAATTTAAAGAATAAATTTTGGCTATGAATTGTTGTGTTTTACAATATTTCATTGATATGAATTTATTTCTCACATCGAAAATGTACACTTGACACAATCAAAGCAGCTCATAGAGAATTTACATATATTAGAAACACATATACGAGTAATTCAAATAACAATGGCAAAATCACCCTGCGTCGGCCCCTTGAAGCCGCCAATAGTTTATCAGAAGTTCATGGTGGAGAACTTGACGGTGATTCGTCCGCCCATCCTAAAGATATATTATTGGGAGAGTTTTGATATAACGGGGTGAGTGAATCAGTTCTTCAATATAATATGATGACTGATCAATCTATTTCTGATATATGTATAGCCTCAATAAAAAGCTGCGTTCCAATAAGCCGGAGCATGAACATGTCCTGGCCGTTCCAGTGCGTCAAATCCAGAGTCAGCCCCTGAAGATGCTCTTCTGGCTGCGCAACATGTCGTCCAAGCCGCTGGAGCTGAAGCTGAAGCGTATTCAGAACTGTCAGTGCCAACCCCTGCAGACCCGAGTGGGCTTCAATCAGTTCCGGCAGCTCTTCCACTGTCCTCATCGTCGTCTGATTCATGTCAGCCAAGAGGTTCTGAATCTGCAGCCAGATGAGGTGCTGCCTCTGACTGTGACCGCCTACTTTTTCCTCTATGGCGAACACTATCTAACCTATGAGGTCTAGTAAGTGACATTACTATACATAAAACCATGCCTGTTAAATTTCGATATAATCGTAGTGACTATATAATTCACTGTTGAAAAATTTATGAATATATAATGATAACGATTACAAAAAATAAGAAATAATCTTAAATTATTAAAACAATTCAAAAATAATTTTAAAAAAATCAATAATAATCAAAAATAATCTTTCTGATTTATTTTGATTATTTTTGATTTTTTCTGATTATTTTGGCTACTTTGATTGTGAACATTTAAAATAATTTGCTTTTTACTAAATAGTCATAAAACATAAAAAATAATCAGAAATATTCAAAAAGATTATTTTTGATTATTTTTGATTTTTTCTAATTATTTTTGAATAATTATAATAATTTAAGATTATTTTTGATTTTTTGTAATCGTAATCATTAAATAATTGGACAAAACCAAAAATAATCGTAATTTAATCATTGGTTCGACTTTTAAACAAAAATAATAATAATAAATTCATTGAATTCTCTCTTTTTGTTAGCACCGGAGATAATCGCAAGTTTGTGTGGAATTTCAAGCTAGAAATTTCAGCATTCGATTCGGAGAAATGTCTGCTGACCAAGGAACTGCTGCCCATCAATATCAAGCACTTTCAGCACGTCACTCAGCCGATTTGGGTTCAGAACATAACCATGACACATCTGGCATTTGCCTTCGCCTCGCGCGAGCGAAACTTCAAGTTGCACAACTCGAATTTGACGGTGCCCCGTCAGAGTGTGTGGCCCCTTTTGGTGGAGTACCGACCCTTGGACTACGAAAATGGGGCAAGTCATTCAAATGGCTAAATGCTTAATCATAATTGCTCCCACTTTGTTGAACAGATCGAGCTAATACTCACCTATGATAATACCAAGGCCAGGTATAAGATCAAAGCTCGCGGCGTCATCGCTGACGAGAATGAACTGACCGATATGCCACTCAAGGACAGGGAATCCTCCGACTATCTCTACGTCATCTACCCGAACCGACTGAGCTTCGAGATAAACATGAAAGAGAATCGCACCCAACTGGTCAATGTGCACAACTATGGGCAGAAGTGCATGGAGTTCCGTTGGCAAAAGTAGGTTTCTAACCAAGAAAAAATTATTATCTTCGGCACGCCGAAAAGTCTAAGGTACACAGAAAACGCAGAAATATTATTCTAATATTCAAGTTTAAAATTCTTGATTTTAGCATGTATTTTTATACCCGTTACTTAAAAGGAGTACAGGGGTCTATTAACTTTGTCACTAAAAAAAATGTGCGTAACAGGCAGAAGGAGGCGTGGCAGACCCCATAAAGTATTTACATTCTTGATCAGCATCACCAGCCAAATCGATATAGCCATGTCCGTCTGTCCGTCTGTAATAACGCCTAGATCTCAGAGACTATTAGAGCTAGAGACTCCAAGCTTGGAATGTAGGTTCGTCTATATTGCACGCAGATCGAGTTTGTTTTAGATTTTGGATCGGATTTTCGATCAGTCGAAAATCAAGTCTTTGTATAAACAACTTTTTTGTTGTTTAAGATACCTGAACCAATAGCGATTAAAAAAGCCTTAAGCATTTCAGAACACTGAAAAAACTAGAGAATAGATAGTCAAAAGGAATTAAAAAATCGTGCTATTTTACATATAAAATACCGAACTTTTGCCACCAATTGTGATTAAATTTATCCCTGAATTCCGCATTTTCTTTTTGTTTGTATACATAGACAAATAGTGGCACGATGTTAGCTAATATTGTTTGGAATATTTAAAAAAAGCACAACTAAGTTCTTAACATTAAGGTTTCTTCGACCACTCGTTTCTATGGCAGCTATTTGTTATAGTTATCCGATTTAAAACGAATTTGATCAGCAATAATAAGACATCCCCAATGTAAAGCCAATGAGATTGACTGAGATATGTATTTAAAAACACAAATAGGTTTTTTTACTAGAACTTGATTTTCAACCGATCGTTTGAAAAGTTTTTACATACTAATTTAAGAATTTACCATCTTTTAAAAATATAAATAGAATTCCCTTTTAAGATTTTTTAACTTATTTCTTTTTCCCCTAAGCTATATAATTAGCGACTTTTTCGCGGTCACTTTCGAGCCGCCCGTGTTCCGGCTGAAGGGACATCACTCGAAGCTCTGTGAGATTCGAATTGCGGCCTTTGAGCGTCTCGTGTTCTTCCGTCGCATTCCCATTGTCCTGGAGGTGCATCGCATTCTGGATCGGGCCACACAAATAGCCAAGGCGGAGTTGTCCGAGATTGAGTCTATCGACGATACCAAATGGAAGGAGGACAGCTATGTGGAGCATGTTTTTCTGCATCTCAACATTCGCGTTCATTCGCGGAGTAATGACGAAAAGTCCGAGGATATTAGTGATGAAATTGGTGGCGACTGTGCGCCCTGTGGAGGTGTGGGCACTGAGGGGGCAGCGGGGGCAGGTGGCGATGGTCCCGCAGTGCCGCCAACGGGCGAGCAACAAAGGACAGCGGAGAGGGAGGAGCTGGTGAAGCGTCTGTCGGCGAAGCGCTATTTGAATGCCAACGAAATCATCGATCTGAGCATGTCCATCGACCATCGCATCACGATATTCGAGAAACTCTTCTGGAAGTATCTGTCCAAGTCGAACTTTATGCGCATCACGCCGGAAAGGTCGCGCAAGAAGTTCACCAAGACCTACGAGCAGGTGATCGATGCGAATCAAGCATCCAACATTATTGTGGACAATCGTTCCTATGTGGATCACAAGTGAGTTGCAATTCTATCCATCGGATTCATCAATTAATCTGTTTATTTAATTACAGCACCATCCTGTCGATACTCAACCGTCTCATGGTCGAGGGCATCAATGATCTGGCCAAGAACTGGATATTCATACCCGCCGAATATTACGACCGTACTAATTAAACTTTCATGTGCTTAGCTTTAAATGTTCTCTAAATGTGCAAAAGGCATTACACAAATCTCGAATCTCACATTTCATTGCTTACTTTGCGGCTGTGGCCATTTTGAAATGACCACATGCACACACATACATACATACATATATGTGTACAAGGGCCTAGCCCAGGCGCGTAGACAGGGGCCTTGGGGCCATTGACCCGACCCCCTGCCCAGAATTTAATTTAAATTAAACGAATGAGAGATAGTAAGAAATTTGTGTCGGCTTAAAACATAATCAGCATCTGTTGAAAGGCAAGGGAACTTGCGGTTTTTAAAAAAGATTTACTCCGATTCTTGAGTATGGATCATGAGTGTGGTCTCCATAATATGAATCCTATCGTGCCAGAATAGAATCGGTTCAAAAACAATTTTTAATTTTTGGAACTCGAAAATTCAGTACAAGGCCATATTGACTCGGTTAATTTGTTGGATGAAATTACCTTCAACGTACCTTTTACAATAACTCGTAACTTTAATCCTTTATATCTTCAAAATTGCTCCACTAACTGGGAATTGCACGAACCTCTTCATATTCTGTTACAAATTATAGTAATCTGTACCATACGATTAGTTTCAAGTATTTTCCGCTCACTATTAAGGCCTCTATATTATCATATTTAACTTGTCTAATCAACTAACTACTTATTAATATAATTTTGGTCTGATTGGGTTTCTCTGGGTTTTTCCCAATCCTAGCAACAAATGTTGGGACAAGCGTTTTCTTTTTCACTTTAGACTCCCCAGAGCTTTTTATTTTTATTTATTTAGTAATTTTAATATATATATTTTTAAATTTTAATGTTTAATTTTAAACTAATAGTTGTGTCGGCTGCTTTAAGCCTAAGTAAATAATGTAAATAAAATGATAGATAAATAAATAATCCAAAAATATTTATTCCACAAATTATTCTTTTAAATTAATTTAATCAGTCATTTCATTCAAAATTTATGCATCAAAGATATTTTTTAAGTACGATAAACAAACATTCCCCAGTGACAGTTGTATTTAGAATCGTTTTAATTATTACAAACGCCTGTTTAATATTTGAAATAAACTTAGTAACGCACAGTGGCCCAAATAGGCAATCTAGCGGGATATAAGTCGAATTTAAATTTTTGAATATTCGGTTTATTTTTTATTTCTTTTGATAGACAACTCTTGTCAAAGCTCATAAATGCTTTTGCATCAGCTTTCCGGTGCATTCCTGATCGGATGTGAGCTTTCAAAGTGAACATATGTTTAGCACGTGGCCTGCCAATATTTGACTTCATTCTTAGGCATCTGTTGGTTGAGCCAAATTTCAAACCAATGGTCAATTTCTTGAATCAATACCTTTTTTTCTTAATCAGATAAGGTATGTACTAAATAAAAATTATATGTTTTCATGTGTAGCAAAAAAAATGTGGTAGAAGTATGCCTTTTTAGTATACATGTTTTTATAGCGTATGCTGTCAACTTTGGGCTAAAACTAGCGTTCTCCAATCGGATCCGAGCTAATTTTAGCATATATGTAAAGTATGAGTCCTTGTGGTCTAAAAATTTCCAAAATGTTAACCAACTACGACCAACTCTTAAGTCTGTTGCCCTTTTTAGGTGGAATGTCAGTCTCGAAGCGCTCACTTTATATCATTTGGCTTAACGAAAAAGTGGCCAAAAATAAAATGTTAGCCATCAAAGAATTTGTATTTGGTACATTTTATAAAATTGACTAAAAATTACCTGGAAGAAAAAAACAAAAAGTGGAAAGCTTTCGTGGCCCATCTTACAGAAAAATAGAAGGCATGCAGATACAATAAAAACTTTTTTGAGAAAAAAAATAAAAAATGGCTTGACATGCCTCTTTTCAACAAAAAAGGTTAGACATGGGCCGTCCCATAAAAAATTTTTGGGACCTCTACCCCAAACACAGGTCCGAAAAGTGTCCAGTATTGTTATTAATCAGTTGTATGGGAGGTATGAGAAATTTAGAGAGTACGTAAAGAGTGCATTGAAATCCTTAAGTTTAAATTTTCTTTGAAATATCTCTTCATTTACTCGAGTTATTAATAAAATTCCACTAGCAGAGCAGTTTGGCCCACTGTGTAACGGTCCAAAATCCTGAAAAAAAGGAAGAAAACGTCTTTAATTTAAAATTACTTATTTTCGTACATTTTTCCTTAAATTTGTCTTCTTTCAAAGATTAAACAGGCAAAAATTCTTAATTTAAAAGAGCAGTTTTTGTGATCAATTTAATAAAATGAATTCTTGGCTAATTTCGAAGCAAACACAGTTTATTCCCCTGCCCACGCCCCTGAGTATATGCACATTGATACATAGAAACACAAACCGCAATGGCTGTCTGTGCAACTTATGTAAGATTTAGCAGCACACAGCACACGCCCAGGCGACACTCAGCTTGCCCGGTTGGCAATTTATATCAGCGCCTGAAAGCATGCAACGCTTAATGCACTTTCCGCAAAAACCAACAGACAAGCAGAACAAACTCTGGAGTGGGTTAAAGAATGAGCGGGAGAGAGAGAGGAGAGTTAGAGGAGAGTGAACAGTTGGAGATTTTCCGTTTGCCCAGCCAACATGATAGCACTATTTATGCGTTGCCACCAGGAGCATCGTTTTAAGGATGCAACATTGCATTTCATTTTTGTACAATGCACATTGGGCGATTTGACGATTTTTCTGGCATAAAGTCGAAAAATTGATGGTAGTATTTTCAAAATGTGACTTTATTTATTGAATGTTAACACTTCAGTTAGATTAAAATATATTCTTTTTCGGGATATGCGACAACTCTTCTCTTGTGGCAACTCTCTAAAGTCAGCTGTTTTGTAAAAGCACATGCTTTTGAAAATTTGCCAGTTAGTTCATTGTGTTTCAAGCGTAATTTAAAAAGCAAAGCTTTAATAAAGAATACAAGTTGAATATGGAATATGATGCTCACGGTATATAAAATGATTATTTGATGTAATATGTATTAAAATTTGTGTCTAGTTATTCTTGTCGACGGTTTTGTTAAATGTATTTTTAGCAAAAAAATATGAAATGCAGTTATTTTCCGTGGAGTCATACTTATAAAGTGCATGATGGCGCAAGCAACTAAGTATGGCAAGTTATTAGTTAAAGCCTCTAGTACATAGTGTTATTAATTTCTTTTGCGCATTTTTGTGCAACATCGGTTAAAAGTATGCTAAAATATGGTAGAAAAATCAGAATTTTCCGGAATCGGATGGAAATGGAGGTGAACACATGGTCAAACTATGATTCCAAAAAAATTGTTAATTTTATAAAAGTCAAATTAGCAAACATGTGAAATTTAAAATATCTCACTTAATATTTCAGCGAATAAAAAAAGATTGTACTTTTTTCCTGAGTCAGTTAGAAAAAGAGGGCGAAGAAAAGATCCAATTAAAAAACAAAAATTTGCATAAATTCTACTTTAGCTTATCTAAGATTCGTGCCAAATATCAGGTCTTTAGCTTTATATTTGGATTTTACATAAATATTTTACATGTTTTTCTCATAGTCGGGTGAGGAGGGGAAAGCTAAGGCGTGGTCCAAATACAAAAAAAAAAAATTCAAAATTGTATTTTAGTTCAACTAAGCTTCATGCCAAATTTGAAAGCTCTAGCTTTAAAATTGTAGTTTATGCCAGAATAATCGACTATTCGCCCATAGTGCAATGTGCAAAAAGTATACAACAGGCAGTAGATGGCGTATCAGACCCTTATAAGCGTTATATATTCATGTTCAGTATCACTAACCAATCCCTATAGTTGTCGTCCGTTTGAGCATATAGAACTCGGAAATTGTAAGAGCTAGAACAACCAAATTTTAAATGCAGACTTCTATAAACACATATTATGCTTAATAAATATTCCAAATACAGTCAAACTTCCCTAACACCATTATCCATTATCCATCGAGTTACTGAGATATTCGACTTATAGAAATCTTTTTCTTAAGTTTATTAATTTTAGATCGAGTTAGACAGAAATTCTAGTAATAGAATTTTGAGGTTTGGAAAATATTCCACTATAGCTACAGTTTGTTTTTGTTGGAAAATTTCAATTTTTTGAACACTTTCCTTTTAACCTTCTCTCCCATACTTACACATTTATGTTGCACACACCATATACAGTGTTTCAAATAAAAAAGACAATTTAAACACATCATTTCATAGCTTTATTGAATAAATTGTTGTTGTTACCTTCATTTGAGTGATCGTGTGTGTGTTTGTGTGTTTTGCTGTTGTAAATTCTCAGAGTAATCCATAATGAAGTTTAATTGATTCTTAATAAATCTTGCACAGAGTATACCATAAATATGCTATATAAATTTGCATCATATTTTTGTTTTTTATTTTGGTTTTCGTTTAAGTTAATTGAATGAAAATTCGAAGAAAATTCTTGTCAAGGTGTGTGTGTGTGTGTGTGAGTTTTTGTGTGTGTTTTTGTATGTGTGTGTGTGTGTCAATATCACGCCTTATATGAGAGAATTCGACTGTAATTCAATAGATAAATATGCAATTTTAATTTAAACTGGAATAATTGTTTTTCTCATTTCTGACATGATTAAGTTAAATATTTGCTACTACAATACGATACGGTCCACCAATATTTTCACTATGTTTATAACGACGAGAAAAAAACGTTGCATAGTAGTTTTTCCTTTTATCTTTATGTTTTTGTTTCTTATATGTTTCTGAATCTGCCACAATTAAGTAGTATGCTTTCTCAAATACTTTATTTAAGCTAAACAATAGACGATAATAGAAATCATTGCATTTCATATGTTTAATTAAATACTTTTCAATAAATTATGCATTTTATGTTGAGCTCGAGCTTGAAAGAACTAATGTCACTCAAGATTTGTGTTCCAATTCATTTCATTTCAATTCGATTAATCGTTAGATTCTTCCTATTCTTTTTCATTCATTCTTTCAAGTAAATGTTTAATGCAATTTGCGTTGCATAGAGTGCTTAAAATTAGTACCTTTGACTAAGTTGTTTTCGACTAAGATTGGTTTATACATAATTAATTTAATATATATTCTTTAGTTTTATTATTTTTGTATTTGTTTTGCTTTGCTTTAACATTGAATGCAAACATATAGAAAGAGCATTTTTCGATCTTAACTTTATTGGTGACATGCACTACGAAATTTATTGGATAGATATATTTTAGTTCAATTGTTTTAGTTTTCAAACACATGTCAAAACTTGTGTCAAAAGGAGAAAAAACTTTGGGTATTTTGTTAGAATTGCAAGAATCAAGTTTTTAAAATAAAAAACGGAAACGGACTGTAATATTTATTTAAAAATTGGTGATTATTATTGTTCTTTAATTAAAGACGTCAATCATTAGATACTCATATTAAGATGATTAAAATACAAAGATAAACAATTTGAAATATTACGGATACGAGTATTTACGATAGGATCGAATACATATACATATTTGAATATTACGAAAATAATTTGTGTTTGCGAATTTTGTGAATATAATATTCTAATTAACTTGCATTCAATTAACAACTTGTGTCAGTTCCTTTTTTTTTTAAGCTATTTGCCTACAAGCATTCAATAAATTTATTCAGGGGTGCCACACAAATCGGTTTCGCTTAAATTTCATACAAATTTGAGTGTAATTCAAGCGAATGCCATTTCTGTGGCACCCCTGATTTTCTTGCTCCTGCTTTTTCACACATTCTTTGGCTATTCAACATTCGTTTAAGTGAGTTTTTTTAGTGGTGAGTTTAAGAGAGCGGTGTCTTTCATTGTATGTATGTATGTTTGTATGCATGTATGTATGAGAGACATTTAAAGAGAGAGAGAGAGCACTGCAGGGGCCGAAACTAGTTCCGATTTCCGCCTGCAGGCATTGCACAACCTTTTTGGTTTAAAACGCGAATGTGCCTCGAAACGACGAACAAAACGTGACGATTTCAGACGATCGCCAGAACATTATACTTTATACTTTATACGCAGTATGTGTATTGCACTATCCTCATATATATGTTTTTGGTGTAAAAGTATAAAAGTTTACCATATTTCGCGTTTCGCTTACATTTGTTTAGTTAAAACTTGTGGTAACTTTTCGTATCTTTGTTATAGATATCATTATTTTGCTCTATTCGTTTCGTTTCGTTTTGTTTATATATTTTTTCATTTTCATTTTAAAGATATGCGTTTTGTTTTCATCATCGTCTTCCGTCATTGTCTTTTTCTTTAAATGTTAACATTATTGCGTTTTCATGTAAAAATTATAAAGTTGCTTTCTTCCATTTTCATTTTCAGTTGTTTTCATTTGGTTTTAGTCTTTTTGCTTTAGTTTAACATTTGTTTTTTTCTGTCAGATCCTATGCGCTTTGTTATTACGTATTCTTGATTTTTTTTGTCCGTTTTTTTTTATTAGTTTTTTTTTGTATATTATTGTGCGGTGTTTTGTTCGTTACCAATACCTTTAAGTATATAATATGTATATATAATATAATATATTGTATATATAGTACTCATGTATATGTTTAAATTTTTAAAATACTTTCTTGGTTTTTTTTTTATTTTTTACTCTTCTGTTTTTTGTATTTATTTATATATATAAAACATTTTTCCCTTAAAAAATGTATATATATAATCGATTGCTTTTTGTTGTTGTTCTTGTTGTTGTTGCTGTTATGCTATGATTACACACATAATTGCATTACGCACTCCGCATTCCGGATTCCCATTTCGTTATTCAAATCGCACTTGCACAAAAAAATGTGTGTGCTTTCATTTGTAAAAAACGTTATCCTTTTTGGTGTTTTATTCTTGTAGTTTTTGTTTTTTCAATTTATTCTAGACATTGTTTGAGATTAATGGAAGGTTCATGGTTTGTTCTTATAAATCGCATAAAAGCAACAAATTTTAGTTTTTAAATTTCAGTCAAGCATTGGCGCATGAAAATGGCAATACGAGTGTCTCGATTGATTCGTAATCTCAGGATGTTATTGCGGAAGTGGAAACAAGCCATTTCAGCTCTACAAATGTCGGTGAAGCTACGACTAAATATGCACTACACACTTAATAATCGAAATCGTAAATGTACATACATATAATAATTGTTTTTGTTTTCTGCTTTTGTTAATTACTTTTAAATAGATGCAATAAATTTATTTGACGTATACATGAAAGTGTTTTATGCCATGAGTTAATAAGTATTCTTTTTTGTGTGTTTTTTTCTTCAATATTTTTTCAGTTATGTTATACATTTAAAATTTTCAATACACAACATCAATATATTGTTAATCATATGTAATATACTTTTTTGTTGTTTTCATAAATAGTTATAGATTTTATATAGATATATATTTATATATATTTAGCATAGCAGAATGTGTTTTTTAACATTGCAAATTGTTTGTGGATGAAATTTCTCTCTTAAAGAAACGGAAAAGTAAACAATACATAAATATGAATAATGCTACTTAATTGCCATACCCATTATGAAAGGAAGAGTACAGTTTGGGTTAAGTATATATGATAACAAGATTATTTTTAGTATGAGGATATTGAGGACTAGTTGATTGAGCTAGTTTTGCAAGGAAATCTCTCAAGCACCATTTTATTTTCATCAGTTTTTCTCACTTTGCCAACCCTTTTTGTTGTTGTCTTTTTCCTGGCTCTTTAGTTAAATGCATTAATATATCATTTGCTTAAAATTTTCAAGAATTTTTCGTGCTTTTCTCTTTCATTTATTTATATGTAATTTGGCAAATTGTTTTGCATTAATTGTTCGTTCCTTTATTATTGCTGTTTTGGGTTTGTTTAAACAAATTCGTTTTGCTGAAACGCGTTTTGTCAATTAATATTACATTTGTCTTTATTTTATAACTTTTTTGTCTAGGGAGGGAATTTGTTATAAAGTTCTTCTTGAATTTCATAGACTTTCGAAATGGCGTGCTTGAATTTTTGAATTGTTGTTTTAAAATTGTCTTTAGTTCATTTATTTAATTTATTTCTGTTATAATAGTTTATGCTCTTTATTCAATGATGTTTTATCGCGGGTTTTCGGTTATTATTTCTTGTTGTTTAAATTTTTCTTAAACATTTATTCGTTGTATTCGAAAAATTCTCAGTATTTTTATTTATCTCTTTGGATTTGCTTAAACATTTTTATTATATGTTGTTGCCATTTCATTAGTATTTGCACATTCTTTTAGCTGCTCTTCGGGATCAAGTTTTGAACAGAGTTAAACAAATGATTTGATGATGTTAAGGTTAAAAATTGAATACAAGGTGTGTGGTTGTGTTGAGTTTCAAGTATATTATAATGCATACGATCTTTATTTTAAGCAAAAGTTATACATATAATCGTAAATTAAACATGTCGAACATTTGTCATCGCTTTTCCATTTGCTTAACGCCTTTCAGTTCAGTTTTTATACGTATTTTTTTTACAATTATCAAATAGGCTTAAATATTTTGGTTGTCAAGTATATTTTGGTGGTCTTTGGCCTTTCCATAATCTATTTAACTATTTAAAGAGTATGTTGCTTTGTCAAACAAAAACTTAACCTTAGATTCTTTCACTTTTCTTTTTTGGTAGCTGTGAGGCGACTAGACTTTGCTCTTAGTACAGAAGTAAAAACAAGGATTAAGTAGTATATCAAATAATAGCAAATGAATTTCAAACAATATTTCAAAACAAAACTCACTTTTAACATTTTAAACAAACTTAAAAAACAAAACAAATTCAAATTTAAACTTTTGTCTTAACTTAAACTTATAAATTCCAAAAGAAAATTGTTATGAAAATCAACTTAAATCATATAAATAAGTTTAAGGAGGTTGACTGCTCCTTACAAGAACCAATTTGACCAGGATGGCATAAGAGAGGATTGATAATTGTTGTTGGTTTTGTTGCCAGCGGCTGTTGTTGTCGCTGTCGTGTTGTTGTTGCCCAAATTTGCAGCATGTCGTTGACCATTTGATCCGCTTGCCGAGTTGCCGCTGCCACCAACACTGTTGTTGTTGTTGCTGTTGTTATTGTTGCCGCTGCTGTTGGCTGCGCTGTTGGCCACGTTAGTGAGAAACTGTGCAAATTCCTGCTGCAATTGCAGCTGTTGTTGCAACAGCTCGAAATGATTTTGTGGCTTGTTGTAAATGAATTTCGTGGAAGTTTTCAAAATGTTGCTGGAGCTGGATGGGGAGGCGTCGCCAAGGGGCGTGGCATTGGACGAGGTGCTGTTGTTGTGGTTGTTGTTGGTGTTGCTGCTATTTGTTGCTGCCTTGTTACTGCAACTGTTGCTGGTAGAAGTCGTTTTGCTTTGACGATTGTTAGTTGCTGTTGCAGTTGCCTTTGTTGCAGATGTTGCAAGTTGTTGTTGTTGTTGTTGCTTCTGTTTGTTTGTGTTATTGTTGTTGTTGTTGTTGTGCTGTCTGTTGTTATGATTTCCATATTTGCCAAGCTGAAAGGCAACACTATTGTTGTTGCTGTTATTGTTGATGCTGTTGCAAATGTTGTTGATGTTGTTGTTGACGTGGTTGTGATTGTTGTTGTTGTTGTTGTTATGATTGAGCACCAAACTATTGGCAGCCAGCGCCGCTGCCGCCGCATTGGCATTGACAACAGCAGCCAACTTGGTTAATAATTACGTTTGCTTATTCTTGTTGGTCTTGAAGCTGACTTGAAGCACACGATTGCCCAGCGTGTAACCATTGAGCGACTGAATGGCCAAAACAGCCTCCTCATAGTTGGTCATGGTCACAAAGCCAAAGCCCTTGCATTTGTTGCTCTGCAAGTCCCGTATTACCTGCAACGATCAATGAATTCCGTACAAAAGAATTGTGATTAACTGAATCAGAACTCACCTTAACGGACTGCACGGCTCCAAATGGCCCGAACAGCTGCCAGAGCACGTTCTCCTCGGTTTCGGGCGCCAGATTATAGACGAAAATGCACCAGCCAGAGCTGGTTATGGTGTTGCCCTGAATCATGCCATTGGTAATCAGATCACTGGTCAGCGGTGAATAGCGTGAAATCACAGAGCTGTGCGGGTAGAAAATGTAAATTTAGATTCAGTTTTGAGAAAGGAACGTAAAGCTAAAAGTCTGACCTCTCTTTCAATACTTATATTGATACAAAACCAAAGAGCGAAAAGCAACAGGGATCAAGTAGCGAGAATGAATTGAGAAGCGTCTCGTTTCGAGAAATACAAGTTTGAATTAAGAAAGTAAAGGGAGAAGTTGCTACTGATTTCTTAAACCACTCTGACGAATGACTCTATTAATAAGTATCACAGTGGTACCTCATACGAATTCCGAAACTTTTTTTTAGGAATTTTAAAATAGAAGAAAAAAACCAAGAATTAAATTTTAGGAATCCAAAATTGGGAAGAAACAATTAGGAATCAAAAATTAGGAATTTCAACTAAGAAAAATATTCAGAGTACAAAAATTAGGAAACAACTAGTCGGCGGTGCTACAGTCGAGCGGTACTCGACTGTCGGAGACCCCGTACTTATTATAAAGATATCTCAAACAACAAAAAGATTTTCATACTAAGACTTTATTTGGACTGATCGTTCCTATGGCAGCTATATGATATAGTAATCCGATTTCAATCAAATTTGGTCAGTATGTATGGAACCATCTTTTATGCATATTCTGTCAGTTTGGTTGAAATATCTCAAACAGCAAAAAAGTTTTCCATACTAAGACTTGATCTTTAACTGATTGTTCCTATGGGAGCTATATGATATAGTGGTCCGATCCAAAATCTAAAACAAACTCGATCTGCTCCCAATATAGACGAACCTACATACCAAGTTTGGAGTCTCTAGCTCTTATAGTCTCTGAGATCTAGGCGCTCTTACAGACGGACAGACGGACATGGCTATATCGACTCGGCTGTTGATGCTGATTAAGAATATATATACTTTATGGGGTCTGCCACGCCTCCTTCTGCCTGTTACGCACATTTCTTTTTGTGACAAAGTTAATAGACCCCTTTACTTTTTTAAAGTACGGGGTCTAAAAATTGGGAAAAGTACCTTTGGTTTTCCTGTCATTGGAGATAGGCCCGAAAAAAAACTATCAAAATATGAAAGGGTAGACAAGCGTCTTAATACTCAAGCTACAAGCTACTCAATACATACGACCAGCACAAGGATGACAAAATGGTTGATTTTATAAAGAAGATGGCACACAATATAAACATGTTGATTTTGAATTAATGGCTCGAATAAAAATCACATGCGCTGGCAATCAAAGTCATGATTTTGAAATAAATGGTTTGACAAATGTTGTCTTTTTGCCAATAAGAAGAAGCCGAAATCAAAAATATTTTATTAAAAATCGCGTGATTTGTCTTCCCAATTTTCGCTTTCCCTATTTTTGTCTTCCTTATTTTGGATTCCTAATAACTGTATTCCTAATATCGGATAATTTTAAATTCCTAACTATCCGATTCCTAATTTTGGATTTCTAATTTTATTTTCCGAATTTTCGTATTCTAAGTAATATTTTTCGACATTCGTATATATTTAGAATCATCACAGTGTTATATTTGCCCTAAATCATTTTCGGTGTCATTCACAGTCTCCCACTCCTTAATCCCTAGTCCAGCTGCCCGCGTTGGAACTTCTTTGTGCTTAAACTCTTATAAACTTCATCATTACTTGCTCTGCTGACCTGTAACGGCCCGCGTTGGGATGAATGGCGGCGGCAGCGGCGGCCGCAGCGGCACCGGCAGCGGCGTTGGCTGGGAAGGCGCGTCCGCCGCGTGTGTTTTGTGGCGCAATGTAGGCGGCGAGGGGCTGCATGCTGTTCTTGTTGCTGCTGGGGTTGTTGGCAAACTTGACGGTTATCGGTTCGGTGGAATTTTTCGGTGTGGTGCCGTTCAGCTCCTTGATGGCGCGATCGGCCTCAAATCGCTGATCGAAGCGGATGAAGCCAACGCCCTTGGAGAGACCTACGGGACGGAGAGAAGAAGTACAAATCAGGTTTTAAATAATCAGCTTTCATAGAATTTCATTTTAATCTTTTGACAATAAAAATACAAAGAAATTGTCAATGATACGTACTATTGTTGGACTCAGCGCGCGCGTCTTTCAATTTTTTATGATGAAAACAGAACATAAAAATAAATAAAATAAATACATTAATCCAACTTGACATATAAATTAAAATAAATAAACATTGCATTTATTACAGTTATGCAAGAAAATAATTAATAATAATAATATTAGTTACAAAATACATTAATAAAATAAATACAGTTGGCATGAAAAATAAAATATTTTAATTTTTTTGCTTTTGAATTAGAATATTCAATATAATCACTTCTTATATCCCATAACCTCTTTCCAAATAAGTAATGAACATTTACATATTTACATTTAACATTAATTTTAAAATAATTTCAGCAATTAGCCATATTTAAATGAGTAATGAAGCACGCAAATAATTAACAAGCAAAGTGTAAATTGAAAATGGCAAATAAGATATTTTTGATTGCGAATTAAACATCTTATTTAAAACAAAAAGTGAAACCTACCAGTCGCATGTTCATCTAATTGTATTGATTTTTTTCACATTTTTGTTCACATGAAAAAATATAATTGTGAAAGAATAGTTACATTATAAATTTAATTGAAAATAAACTGTCAAAAATTCAAGTCAAGGCAGACTGAAAAGCAATCGGCCGATTAAAGAAAATATATAATTTTAACCATAAATTGAAATCTATATACAGTCGAACTTCCCTAACTGGAATCACCATTATCCCATTAGGGGGACTTCGAATTTTTGTTTTACTTTTTTAAGTGATACTAAAATTTCATTCATTTATATACATTTCAAATTGCAAACATTTCTTCTTATTTTCAACAAAAAAAATTCCAGTTTGTTCAAGACCTGTTAATATTCTCAAAAATTGGTTTCTACGTTCTTTTGCTGTATCTAGAAGAAGTTCCCGATTCAAATGACATAATTAATTTTCCATTTTTTAATTTAATAAAAACTGTTTTCGATGAGATACCATATTTTTCAGCCATTTTTATTTTTTTGGTCCACTTTTGAATTTCTTAACAAATAAGTTTAAAAATTTCTTAAAGAGATAAACATTTTAATACACGTGCTGGTGCCATGGTAAATAATCTTGAGCTGATGCGCTGACAAAGAAGTACATTACGAACATCTTTCCTAAAGCAATTTCACAAGCTTACAGTAATTGTTGATGCAATATTCAATCATATACCATCACCATATGTTAATGTACATCAATATAACGTATAAAAACAAGCCGGTAACAAAAGCTTAAAATAGAAACGATACAAAATTCTAACTTTATTGGGAATTTTCCCGAAAAATGCGACTTACAGAAGCGAGTTAAGGAGAAATTCGAATTACGGAAGCAGAATTGTATTTGCTAAAATTTGCTCAGTAAACGCTATTGCCACTTGATTTAGTTCGAGTTAGAGAAAATTCGAGTTAGAGAACATTCGAGTTAGGGAAGTTCGAGTTAGGAAAGTTCGACTGTATATAAAACTCTTTGTCCTGACTGACTGACTGACTCGCTGACTGACTGAGAATCAATGTGTAGGCCAAACGGTTAAAGGTGGAAAACTGAAATTTTCACATAACAGCCTTAATAGCCTTCTACAAAACTGATCTGTGGTAAGAAACATGCCTATCAAGAGATTCCCCTTAACTCACCAGTGATATTATCACAAAGTATGCGCGAAGTTATGATCTTGCCGTATGGACTGAACAGTGACTCCAAATCGGACTGTGTCATATTCTTTGGAAGACCCGATACATATAGATTGGCGCCCTTAATGCTCTCCGAGCTCGGACGCGCAATGGAGACCTGATAGATAAAAAGAGAGATTGATTAATTAATACAATAGCATGTTATAAATCAGCGGTGGGCACGCAGTGGCTCCGGGAGCAACGGCTGCTCCCAACTTAGGTAGACTCTAAAAGGGTTCTTGTTGTAGTGCTCCCGAATTCAGATTTCGTGCCCACCGCTGTTATTTATAGTTGCATTGGGATTGTCACCTTAATGGTTTTGTTTTGCAAACGAAGACCGTTCAATGCATTGATGGCCTTCTCAGCATCCTCTTGCTTGACATAGTTGACGAAGCCGTAGCCCAGACTTTGACCTGGAAGAATGAAGACAGATTAATTGAATGTTTATCGATTAACGATGTCAACTCACCTGTGACCTTATCGCGTATCAACTTGCAGCTCTCCACCTCACCAAAGCTAACGAACAATGAACGAATCTCATCTTGCGACATTGTTTGTGGCAAATAGTTCACAATCAAATTGGTTTTGGGATCTGGTTCGTTGTTGTTGTTATTGTTGTTGTTATTATTGTTGTTGTTATTATTATTAGTGTTGTTATTGTTGTTGTTGTTATTATTGTTGTTGCTGCTATTGTTGTTGTTTGTGGCTGCAGTGCTGGTGCTATTGCTGTTGCTGCTGCTGTTGTTGTTTGCTGTGGCATTGTTGTTGGCCGCTGTTTGATTGCCAGCGCCAACAGCAGCAGCCGCTGCTGCTGCCGCAGTCGACGTCGCGCCGGAGCCGCCATTTTGTTGAGACTGACTGTTGGTCACAGCAGTGCCACCAGTGGTGGCACTAGCAGCTCCAGCACCAGCCGCACCGCTGCCCGTGCCCGTGCCACCACCACTGACAATGCCAGCACCCGAAGGCGGCTGTTGTTGTTGCTGCTGCTGTTGCACCGCCGTCTGACCCTCAACCATGTTGTTGCCGATGTCGCTGCTGCTGTGAAGTGCGTGGCAAACGATTGCAATTAGTGAATAATAGATTAAACTTATTAATTACTTATGTACTAAAGAACTAGCTTACTTACAAGTAGGTAAATCATTAGCAAACTATTGCAAAAGATACTCTAACTAATTATGCATATAAAGCTAACTAACAATTGATCAATATTATTAAGTTGATTTAGATAAAGTTATTAAAATTGCTATATAATTGATGTGACTTTAAAGCAGCGGTGGGCATGAAATCTGAATTCGGGAGCACTACAACAACATCAGCAACAACAACCCTATTAGAGTCTACCTAAGTTGGGAGCAGTCGCTGCTCCCGGAGCCACTGCGTGCCCACCGCTGCTTTAAAGCTAACAATATACACATATTATGATTTAAGATTAATTATTACTCATTTAATCTAATCTTTTGTAAAAGATAGTCTAACTATTTGTATAAAGTTAACTAAAAGCAGTGGATCAATATTCTTAAGTTGATTTAGATAAAGAGATTAAAATAAATATATGATTTATAAGACTTAAAGGTTAACAAAATATTATGATTTAAGATTTTAAATATATAATTTATACAAATTAAGGCTAACAATATACACGTATTATGATATAAGATTCTTTATTACTCAATTAATATTATCTATTGTAAAAAATACTCTGACTATTTATATAAAGTTAGCTAAACGGACTTGATCAATATTTTTAAAAATTAATATATAACTTATAAGACTTAAAGGTTAACATAATATTATGATTTAAGATTTTAAATATATGTATCATTTAAATAACTTAAGGCTAACAATATACACAAATTATGTTATTTAAGATTCTTTATTACTCTATTAATCTAATCTAATAAATAAAGTTCTTTGCTTAATTTTTTAAATTAACTTGGCTTAAATTGTCGTTTTAGAAACGAGTCCAATCAAATGTAGTAAATTCTTCAAAGCTATTCGGAATTCGGAAAAAGGTAATTCTATAAATTTAGGAGATTTAAAATTGTTGTACTTTATTTTCATTAGGTTTAACTTTTTCTTGAATTTACGTTTTCGTTCATTTGAATTTTATTTTAGTTTAAGAAAATCATTTTTTTAAATGTGATAAATTTGTCTAGTAAAATTATAAAATATATTTAAATCCCAGAGCTTTTTACTACTTCCTTTTATATGCTTATAATAGCCTATTTCTAGCCCTTATGATTAACGATTACAAATAATATAAATCAATAAAGGAATATCTTATAAGCTTAAAACGACATAAAATATGATTTGGCAAACTTTACTGCTTTCTTATTTGAAAACGATAAATAGACTTGAAGTATTCACTATTTGGATAGCTTAAAGAGTTCTCTTTTAAATAATACTGCTGTTTTGCGTTTCAAAAATCTGCAAAGAAAAAACGAGATTAGTTTGATAATGATTAAAAGGGTAATTGCAAAAAGAATGTAGCTCACCTTTCGACGCACGCACGATGTACAAGAGACGGGCAAACAGAAGTGAAAGAAAAACGGAAACTGATTCTGATTCGACTTGAATAGTTGACTATAGCCTAGTTATAAGCGCGGGAAAAGTGCGCCTCAGTGCGGTGAGTATTCACTACGTATACGTAATATTGTTTTTTTTGTATGTCCGAAAGTGTAACTGCAATAAGACAATGAAAATCAATTATTTTAATTTAATTTAAATGATATGCAGGTAGAGTACAAGTGGCAGCTAACAATCGACAATCGACAGTCGGTAATCAGCCAGATGGCAAACGTGGCCAACAATTTTAATGAAGCCGTTGGAATGCTTTTGGCCCTTGTTTGTGGCACAATTGCATTTTAGTTGCGGGTCGCTCGACAAATATGTAGATTCGAAAATGGACTGAAAAATCGATGTAATTAAAATGACGAGTTGGCTAATTACAGGGGAGGAAGGTGGGGAGGGAGGGGGCTGCAGGGAAGGCAAAGCTATTGTAAATAGTTTCGTAATTGAAATAAATTGAACAACAATAACAAATATTTTAACAATTTTATAACTTTAATATTATTTATTTATTTATTTAATGTCAATTAAGTACAGTTGACCAGTTGACCAGTTGACCATATAAAAAATTAGGTAGTATTAAATTAATTAACATTAAATTTAAGTTTAGCTGATATGATAAAAATTGAAAAATCTGGGGGTACATTTTACAAAATATATGCAAAGAATTCTGTTAAAAGGTGAGAGTTATTGATCAAAATTTGGAACTTTTACCTATTAACATTTAATTTCACGTTAGTTAACAATATTGACTTAACTGTTTGTCGATTAAAATGCATTAAAAATGACTTGTTGACTTGTGTATATTCATTACTCAATTTGTGAACTGCCATAAATTCAATTTATCTTTGAAGTGACGAAGATTAAATAGTTACACCCAAAACATGCTCAGTAAACAACAAATGTAGAAAGATAATAGTATAATGCTCTTATCATATCGATTGAATCTGTAAATTTGACTCTGTTAAAAAAACAACTAGTGCTCAGTGGAAGATACTCTGTGGAAAATACGTTCTCAGAGATACTTTTGAAAAAAGGAACTTTTCTAATTCGCAAAAACTTATTGCATATTATTCTATTTATTAGAAATAATTCAAATAACGATAAGTAAAAGTTATTAGACTAAAAATGTAAATTCTTTTAGGCTTTCTTTCCTTTATATCTACTTTTAATATTGTTATATCTATTGTAATTATTAAATTTAATATTAATATCAATTGCATTTTTTTCATCTATGTATTAATTAGAGGCAGCAAAGTTTGCTTTTTAAATAAATAAAAATAAAATACATAAATCTTTTTCAATACTCTTCAAAACTGAGACATATTAAATTCGTATGAAATACAGGAAATATTAAACATAAAAAAACCTCTTTTCGAGGTAAAAGTCTAGTGACGAAAACATTTTCATGCCCCAAAATTTCTGATATCCAATTTTGTGACGAATAATATTAAGTTTTACACATAAACTATTTCAAACAAAATTTTGGCACTCGGCACATTGCGCTAAAATGTCTCAATTCTTCAGACCAAACAAAACTCACTGTTTTGCGCAGTGCCGAATGCAAAAATTTTGTTTAAAATAGTTTATGTGTAAAACTTAATATTATTCGTCACAAAATTGGATATCAGAAATTTTGGGGCATGAAAATGTTTTCGTCACTAGACTTTTACCTCGAAAAGAGGTTTTTTTATGGGATATCAGAAATTTTTGAATAAGACATCAGAAATATTAAAATTGCAATATTTGATGTGATTTGATGTGTGGTTTTTTCTTAAATTGTCAAAATGTGGGAAAAAATACCTTATTTAACCTGTAACTGTTTACCCTTATAATTAAAAAAAACTTTTAAGGTATGCCTAAGAGCTCTTCGAAATACCTTTTCAACGATATATAGATCGCATCTGTAGCTTCTATCGTTTGGATGCTATGGGGGCTTAAATTTTAGCGGTTTTTAGCGATTTCCCGCTAAACTAGCGATTTTTCGAAAAAGTCGTAGAACAAACGATTCTATATTTTATAAAATGATTTATCTGCCGCAAAAAGAATTCACCACTTGCAAGCAGTTTATTTCCGCATTACGCTGCAAGCAGTGTACATACTGCATATGTACATGCAGTAGTGTGAAGGTAAAAGGTATATTCAGTTAATAGGTAATATCTTGTCCAAATGAATTTTGACAGATATGTGTTATATGTCAAAAAACGGGGAATCAAATTGCCTATAATATATAACATATTTTAAAGTGATTTCATGTGTAGATTTTTCTTAAATCGCTAAAATGTGGAAAAAAATACCTTGTTTCACCTGTAGCCGTTTACCTTTTTACTTAAAAGAAAAACTTTGAAGGTATGCCTAAAAGCCCTTCAAAATACCTTTGCAACGATATATATATCGCATCTGTAGCTTCTATCGTTTGGATGCTATGAGGGTTTTAATTTTAGCGGTTTTTAGCGATTTCCCGCTAAACTAGCGATTTTTCGAAAAAGTCGTAGAACAAACGTTTCTATATTTTTGAGCGGGAACAAGTCCTCATTCAAACTTTTAAGCTAAATCAACGCTTTGATACTAACAAACAGACAAACAAACAAACAAACAAACAGACTGACTTTTCATCTCATTTTCGAAAGGCCCCTAAAAATTTCAAAATTAATTATCTTTCGAACCAGCGGTCGGATTTTGATGATCGAGGTGTCATTCGACGCGTAATTTTGATTAGAATAGTTAAAAATTAAAAAAAAATTCAGAAAGGCTCCAACGGCCCCATTAGCTCCAATCATTTAAATTTTGCCCCTCCCACTTACACCTGTTTATCTCACGAACCAGGTGAGTTTTCAAAAGTCTTAGTATGCACATTTGTAAGTTAAGTTAATACCTTTCGATCGGTATATAACTCGACCTGATCGGACAGTCATAGCAAATTTTCCATTCTTCCTGTGTATATATGCTAGTCGCCTTCGCACCCTTCGTGCTGCTTTCGTCACTAGCGCGGACTGCCGTCCGCAGTGATATTAAAGAACAAAAGTAAAGGAAACCAATGTAAAATACTTTTTATGACTTTTCATATCCGTCATTAAGAGGAAATCTTCATTCATTCAGATCTATTTCTCAAATTTTCAATAGATCGGCAGGCGATAAAAACTAAATTTAAGATTGCACATTTATTTATAGGCATCTATAGGTAAAGAGATTTAGATTTAGATTTAGCCTTAACCTAGCAAACTGCTCTTCCATGGGACTCTACAATGTTTAAACAAGAGCCGAAACATATTTCACCTTTTGTATTTAGTTTTTGTTTTTCGCTATCTTTTGGCCAAATGTTTTCTATTCATTTAGCTGGGCCAAATCGCGCCGCAAATCGTGCGAAAAACTAATATTTTAAAAATAAACAAACAACTGACGGGTGGGGGGGGGGGTGCAGGGGCAGGAGTGGGGGTTGGGGTGGGGCAGCATCTCTGAGAGCCGGCAAAAGTCGCAAGAGTTATATTTTCGAAATATTTTTAAAATAACAAAACGAACTGTGAGAATTCGTCGCTGCTGCGACGCATTTTTTGAGGTTAAGTGGCGACACGAAAACAACAAAAAAACAACATTGAAAAAATACTGAAATCGTTGGAAATTATATAAATTACAAGAAAATGCAAATAAAATTGAAATTTTACCTTTTCAAATGAAAACTGAGAAGTGTCAATAAAACTTGTTGCGTGTTGTTGTTGTTTTTGGGTTTTAGTTTTGCGATTACGAAACACTTTTTTTTGGGATTGCGTGCAAGTTTTTTTTGTTGTTTTTAGGTTTGTTTTTGTTTATTGTAATAATCGAAATTAAACAAACAAACCGAACAATTTTAGCAAAAACTTGTGCTAAACAATTGGCGTTTGAAAAAGTTAACAAAAAACAACGGCGAAAAACTAAAAGCAAACCAAATCGAACCGAACCGAACTGAATTTAATCAAACGCAATATTTAACAATAAGAATAATAATAATAATGAGAACAATAATAATAATAATAATAAGGAAATAAAATCAAACGGAAAGTAGAAAAAGAACACGTTCCTGCAACTCAACAGAACAGAAATAAACTGATTCAGCGAGCGGCATGGAAATTATTTTTATGCCGTCGCCGTCGCAGTCGCCACAGACGTTGACGCTGCTGCCGTCGAAGACAAACGGTACAAAGAGTGGCACAGCCTGCATAGCCATAGCGACCAGAGCGAGAGAGAGAGAGAGTGAGAAAGATTGAAGCAGCACAATGAGAGCATTTTGCTGATGCTCTTTAAATGTGCTGCGCTCTCAGTCCGAGTCCGAGTGAGCAAGTGAGCGTGAGTGAAGAGCACTGCCCCTAACTAAGCGGGTGGTTGTATAGATCAGAGAGAGCATGTACTTGCACACATACACACACACACACGCATGCATGAATATGTAAATAAAAGCTGATGATGACATCGCTATGTGCATTACATTCGTATGCAAGCAGCGAAGAAAGCAAAGCGTAATAATTGGATTACATGTTCGAAAGAATGAAAGCAAAGTAACAGAAAGATACATTTAGTTAGTATATGTACATATATGTATGTGTATGCAAAGGCCTAATCTTGCAGTGCAACTAACAGAACTCGTTGGCTGCCAAAGACAGCTGTTAAAACAAATATAAAAACATAAACAGCTTGTTAAATCAGATATTAAACACACGCATGATATGACTGTATTTTGAAAAAGTATTGACTTTACATTAATTATTATTTACAGTGGCAAACAGAAGCATTGGCTCGACAATATGTGATCTGAATTTTTAAGTCATTATAATAAACTTATGAATATACAAATCATTATAATACTCACAAATATTGCTGCTAATTTTTACTATTTTCTATTTCTCCTCAATTTACAAACTAAATTTTAAATATTAACTTAAAATTGCAGTGTTTATTATAAAGACACTTTACTGATCCTTTTTACAGAATTAGAAATTCTTCAATAAATGTTAATTAACATTTTAAGTTCAATTTAAAATTGTTACCCAATTACTAAGTCTACTTCTTTCAAGCTGGGCAATACCATTAAAAATTCCCCTGCAAAAATGGTTAGCACCCTAACCCATCGAGAAGTATTTACATACTAAATGTGCCCCTTTCTTCCTTAACGCCCACTAAAATAGTGTAACACAAACCGGCAATTTTCATTCATAAATTACTTTAATTTGTTTCCAGTTAATTGATGGACGAAGGAATTCTCAAAAGTTGCTGTCCAACGTAACCGTATCAACAGTATCAATGTGTATGCAAAAACTGCAAGAACAAAACAAAAAAGTGACACACCTTGCAGCACGGGCAAAAGACAAAAGTCTGATGGACTGCAAGGAGGAAACAACAGAAGTAGCTAGCAAAAGGGATAGCTAGGCAACGTTGCTTTTGGGTGCGGCAGAAGTCAAGAGAGGAAACGACAAAAGAGCGTAACTGCAGCAGCAGCAGCAGCTGACTGGTGAGAGCCCCTTAGGATATGCAGTGCAGAGAGCTAGCGAGAAAGCTCATCGTCGGCTTCAGAGAGAGTGCGCTTCGCTGCAAGCTGCGACGTCGACTGCGTTTTTTAGGTTAAACGACGACGGCTGCAGCCGGCCGCGGCGCTGCAAGAAACGCAGCTGCATGTGAGTGTGTTTGTGTGTGTAGGCGGCATTTGACAGCCAAGTGTAGAGAAATGCTCTGCGACGCTGGGCCGCCCATTGAGCCAAGTTTTTACTATCGTTAGTGTGCATGCAGGCAAGTTTGTATGTATGTATGTATTGGTATACATATGTAAATGCGAAAAATCGACCATGGGTGTGGGCACTTTGCATGCTAATATGCAGGCAGCTACATAAATATGTAAATCTACTACCACAACTACAGCTACATATATATTTTTCATATACAAATGTAGCTCGTATTTCTTACTTTAGTTAGTTTAGTTGAATTTGCTTGTGCAAGAGAGCGCTGCAAAAATATTCTTCACTTATTTTGTCTCAGAATGTATGCATTGGTTTTTTGAGAAAACTTGAAATCCTGAATCGTTGCAAATGAGTATTTAAATACCACGCACAAAATGTTAGATTTGAACCGATTTACACAATATACGATGCACACATATACACATAGTATATGTATATGTATATGCATATATGTATGTAATTATGTGAGTATGCTAGATGTGTGTATTATACCGATATACAACAATTTATAAACGACGACGATACGACGATAATCAAAAAACACAACTTGCTGCCGGAGAGTGCAAGAACTAAATGATTAAAGTGTTCAATTGCCGCCAGGATAAATGCAGCCAGGACGACGACAGCGCTGACGTCGCTGCCGCTGTCGCCGCTGAAGTCGACGCCAAAAAGCCCAGTTTACTGCTGCAGCTACTCTCTCCCCATTGGGTCGTACAGTTGAGTGCTGCTGGGAGAGCGAATGAGGCGAAAGCTGAAGCAAAACTGCGTAGTTCTTGCTTTCGCCTGTACAGTGGTTACCGGCGATAGAGCTGGGCTTATACTTTTTTCTTGAAATCATATGGTTTTAACATTTATTAAAAAAAAATATTATAATTCCTTTTGTTTTTTAATGTCTGCCTAGGTCCTTTATTTAAATACAGAATTAAAACGTTCCTTTTAAAAGTTTTATTTTATACAAAAATTTAGACCGATTTGTAAGATCTTGTCCTAAAGACCTAAATACAGATCTTAATTAAAAATGATTAGCAATAATATAATTAAATTTCGAACAGATTCTCTAATCCTTAATTATTTTACCATAAAATAATTACATCTATTTAATTAACGTTATTACTTAGATTTGCACCACTGTAAAAGCAAAGCAAAGTTTGGACTCCAGTAATGGAGTAAAAGCGGAAGATGAAGCGACACTACAATAACAAATGTATGCAGCGTCATATGTGCAGGTACAGCAGCACCAATAGCAGTGCAAAGGCTGCAACAGTCCGACGACAACGGTCCAACGGTACTGCAAGCTCTCTCTCTCAATTGAATCCTCTCTCACTCTCCAGCACTTAGCCGAATACCCTACATTTGAATACAAAACATAAACAAGGAAATGCAGCAATGACGATTACGATGACGACGACGGAATACGAAACAAATTGCGGTAGGTTCTCTGCTTGATTGAGAGCGACGACGAGAGAGCGAGCGAGCGAGAGAGCGCGAGAGAATGCCGGCCGCATATCAGGAGCGAAACATCGTTGGGCCAACAGCCAAAAAGGCACCCAAACAAACAGTTAAGCCGACGTACACACGTACACATACATAGACACAAAGGATTTGCAAGCGTACACACACACACATACGCACAGCTGACTCGTGGCTCGAGCCGAAAGCCGAACAAGCGCCCAGACCGACCGAATGCACCAGCCAAAGCAGCCAAGAAGCTCAACTTGACATCATTTGTGTCAAAAGACCATTGAACTCTATGCAGAGGAAGTTGCTCCCATATACGCAAGCCCACCCACACACACACACACTCACACACACACACACACACTCTCTCTGTACTTCTTCCCCAAAGCAATATGCATTGTTTTGTTGCTGTTGTTATTGTTCTATGTAGCGCAAGCAGCAAGTGTTTACATTGAATACATACTACATACATACATCTGCAAATATGTACAGTTAGTCAAATAATTGTTTTGACAAAATAAAAACTTTGTATTTGTTTTATTTTGCAATAACAAAAACTTATCGTTTTTTTATTTAATTAATTTTAAACAAATTTAAATAAAAAAACAATTAAATTGTTTGTCAAAGTAGTTACTTAAATAACTGTCAATGTACTATGTAAGTATGTAAGTACAACAGTCAAGTATTAATATTAGCTATTACTGTGATTATCAAACTGTGCACATAACCAAAAATTACAATAATAATTTGCAGTTTAAATTTCTTCATAAATTTCTGCTATTAACTAGCATTTTAAAGCATTTAACTCATATTAAATATCAAATAAATAACTTGCACAAGAATACTACAGTGCTAACAAAACTTGGCAATATTCCATAGCATGCAGTATGCTTTCAAAACTGTAAATACCAAGAGACTGCATTTTTAAGAGAGAGACAGTAAAGAGAGACTTACCTTACGTTTGCTTAAACCACAGTGCTGTTAAGCTCTGTTGCTGAAATTCAAATGTCGCCTGCACAGCGGCTGAATTTGGTTCTTCCCAACAGTTTTGAATGAACTGAAGATCACATTGTTGTTCTTGTTGTTGCTCGTAGTATGTGTTGTTGTTGTCGTCCATGTAATAAGCATGCTCGTGCGTCTCATGTCGCAGACTAATATACTGATGCAGCTGCTGATGAACAGGCGAAAGAGAAGGAGGAGGCTGCATCCATGGGCCACTACTTTGTGCTGGCATCGCGTCGCCTTTATCGGCTGACCACTGTACAGACTGATATTGCATCTCAATGCGCTCTTCGTGCTGCAAGGCAACAGCTTGACAAGTCAGGCTCCAAGGCTGGCGCTCTTTATTGAGAGCATCATCGAAGGTCCATTGAGAGCTGTGATATTGACGCTCATCTTCCCTTTCCGAATTGTCAAAGAGAGAGTCCTGCGTGTCACATGAGCTGACGCTCTTGCTAGTTGATGTCTCCACATGTTTTTCCAGCGACTTTGCGACCTTGGCGCGTTTTCGTTGATTGCGGCGCTTCTTGCGCTTTGCGCTCTTCTTTTCCGCTTTTACCACATCTTCAACAGTCTCAACCAAGTCAGCTACCAATTGTCGACTGCGTTCTTTTTGATTCTTTCGCTGATTCCTGCGTCTTTGTGTTTTCGTCAACATCTTTTTGTCTGCCGCAATATTTTTTATTTCGTGTTCTTGCTTCATTTTCATTACATGCAACAAAAAACAAACGTGCAACGTTAAAATGGCCGTCGTTCCGTTATTCTAGCTAAATTTATTGCGGGCTTAAAAGTTACTACTTAATCCCGTATGTGATCTTACTTATTGGTGTCTTTTTTCAACGCACAATTGATTGTGGTCATTAAGCACAACAAACAAAAAAAAAAAACAAAAAACAAAAAAATTATACACGGTGTTGATTGAAACTTAATTCTGCCGCGCAGTTTTGTCTTTGTAGGGCTGCATCTAGAATTGTGTCGTTTCGTTCTGAAAAAGTTCTAATGAACGGGTCATTAAGATGAGCGAATGAACTTATTCAGTCAATCATGAACTACGGGACCAAGGTGGATTTATAAAGGTGATGTATTCGCTCTCTCTCGGGGCGAAGCTTTTGCTGTCAGCTCTCAGAGAGAGTCTGACGTGAGAGAGACGACACAGATATATCCCTCTAGTGCAGCTGGCGCAGTGATTGTCTTTTCGTCGACCCAGTATTGCTTCTTTTTCGGCGATGCGTCGTGTCGAACATGATTGAAGCCGAACGCTTAACAGAGAGAGAGAGACAGGCGTATGCTCTACTGTTCTTTATGAGAGTGTGTGCTCTGTTTTGCTTTTGTTTTTTCCCTTTTCCTTTGTCTAATTTTCGGCTAACATTTTCGGCACGCGTTTGACATTTGATTGAGTTTGATTTGCACAATAATGTGTAAAATAATTTGTGTGGATAAGTGGATTTTAATTTATTGTAAATAAAAGCAAAGGTAAGTGTTGTTATTAATATTAATATGTTGGTTGGAGAATATGGTTCTTATTTCTCTATATTATTTCAGACATCATTCTGGATGCCGCTAGTGGCGATTTTGAGGAGCTGCGCCTCGCCGTTGTTTCGCAGAAAAAAAATTACTTAAAATATATTTTATTCATGTATTATAGTTAATATAAAATAAATAAATATCAAAAAAATATATTATGAATCTTATGTTATGTGAAATATTTATATAATGCATGTGGTTGGCATTGCCATCAAGAAAGAAGCATCTCTCCATGCACGGCATTGGGTCGAACTAGCGGCGATTGTGTCCCCTCCCTGCATACCTTTGCGGCGACCTAGCGTCGATAATATCGCTCGCTGCATACCAAAGCGGCGAACGAGCGTCGCTTATGTTCCCTCCCTGCATACCTTTTGGTCGAACGAGCGTCGATTATGTCGCTCTATTGACGGCATTGCGTCAAACGAGCGTCGATAACGTTCCCTCCCTGCATACCATTGCGTCGACCTAGCGTGTATGAAAAATCATTGACGTTTTTAGCGGACATCGCCTTGGAAAAAACGTCAATCGAACACATTGTGAGGGAATCAAGCAGGCGTCGACGACAGTCACAAAAGCGTCGACGAAACGTTGACGCAGAATCGGTCTGCTGTACTAGAGGGTATATATAGAAAAATTGTTTATTTTGGTTTTCTATACTCTTCGCTCATTTTCGTTTTGTGCGCTGTGCAATATATAAAATGAAAATAAAATGCAATGGCATGTTTGTCTTATTGTTCCTGTAATGACCCGTAGGTAACCAATTAATTAATTGTGATTATGGAGATCTGTTAAGCTCCTGTTAGCCGTCAGCATCGACTCTGTTATCCCTGTTGCTCTCTTTGGGGAAGCTGCTCACCGGTGCATGCTCCCACAGTTCCTATTGCATTTATTTGTCTCTTTTTCATATCTCTGGAAACACAAACCAAAAGACTTGCGTTTGAGCGGCATACGTATTTTTCACACAAGGGAAATTGTTTAGAGAATTTAATACAACCGCTTACTACGATGTTTGCTTTCGTAATGACATTTGCGCCCCGAAAAAGAGAGCACGTCAAACGAATACAACACCATTATAAATCCACCTTGTACGGGACCAATTTGTTTTTGTGAGAGCTCTTCTTTTGTTCTCTCTCATTCCTTCGATTGACAGCTTTCTATCGCTCAACAATCGTCTGGAAGATTCAATCTTCAATTAATCTCTTGCGCGACTAGCAGAAGACTTTTTTCGGCGATGGGCGATTGTACAATCGCCCAAATGTTTGCTGGGATTGTAGTTCACTTAGTTCAGTTGTTTTGTTCGTTCGTTTCGCTCGTTTGTTTGAGTCCCTGGATTGAACCTGTTCTCATCAAACGGTTGGTTCCGCATTTAAATGTGAATCAATTTTTGTTCATTTAGGAGTTATTTAGCAATAAATAATTTGATTAAACCGTTTAAGTTATAGCTTTAACAAACTGACGGCTATAATTTCTGCACTTTCATCGCCCGTCGTGAATTGAGGTTGGAATAATTTATTCTATTTGAAATACATATGTATTCGAATTTCGGCAAACTTATAAAATAAATTGTATGAGTATTTATTCTACAATATTCTATAACACGGTTCTACAGCCAAAAAACTGGGATGCGACATAGAGTAGGTTGTAGAAAATTTTTGCATTCGGCACTGCGCAAAACAGTGAGTTTTATTTGGTATGAAGAATTGATACATTTTAGCGCAATGTGCCGAGTGCCAAAATTTTGTTTAAAATAATTTATGCGTAAAACTTAATATAATTCGTCACAAAATTGGATATCAGAAATTTTGGGACATGAAAATGTTTTCGTCACTAGACTTTTACCTCGTATATAGTATACAAGAAGACTGCAAAATTATCAATGAATGTGCGCACAGATCGAGTTTATCTACCGATCGATTGCATCCAAAGACTTTTGGAAACTTACTTGTTTTGTGAGATAAGGTGGTGTAAGTGGGCAGTGTTAATATAAATGATTTAAATAATAAATGGGAGTTTGGGTAATTTTTTTTTATTTTTTATGTATTCTTATCAAAAATACGCGTCGAATGAAACCTCAAATAGATATATCTATAGATAGCATAACAAGCAAATAAATTATTAAAAAAAAGCACTGTGCGAAAAAAGTTATTCTTATTAAGTATGAAGAATTGGGACCTTTTAGCGACAAACTTTTTTTTTTTATAAATTTGTATGTTCCTCTGATCCGAAAGTGATTATATTCCTTTAATGAAAGTAATTCCCCTACTAAAAATAATGAGATGTAAATATTCTTATTTATTATAAGTTTTATTCAATCCATATGTGGGTAAGTGTGCAAATTATCACTATTGATAAGCATTAACGAGAACAAGAACATTTGGGTTTTACCATCATGCGCATCACTTTGTATGAGTATTGATCACCCCGCCAATGCCTCCAATACATGCCCTTCCACATCAGAGAGCTGTCATAGGACCCATTTAAATAGAGGCCAAATAGATTGCTGTAGAAAAAGATATAATCAGTATACTAAAATTAATACACATACCATGTTGACTTACGATTGAGTACAGTCGTCATACCACCAGGCACCCATGCAATCAACCGCACAATTGCCTTTACTGCTGTCGTTATTGCTATCATATGTTGTAAACTTCTTATTCGCATTATATCTCAGGGAATCAAAGTCTATGTCTCCCACATAGGTGCCCAGTTTAGCCATCACATATTTATCAGTCTCGGTGCCAATCAGAAACTCGTCGTACCTCGCAAAGCGTTTGTTACCGTCAAAGTCCTCGAGGTAGATGTAAAGTTCGTGTGGCTGTGATACGGTTATCGCATGCAGCTTGTCCAACCCGATGAAGAAGTCGCCTGTCAGATTTCCGAAACCACGTTTATATTCTGCCCAATTTCGGAAGAAGTTCAGGTCGCTATTACTCCGCGATGCAATCACAGTCCAACCAGGACCTGCCAGATCGGAATTGCAAAGCACTTTGAAGGGTTCCAGCCCAGGAACTTCAATGGTTGTGATGCCACTTGAATTACTGTAAGTCGGACAGGCCCAATCGTATAATCTGAAAAAAAAATTGCATATAAAAATACTCATGTATTAGTATTTAGAAATTTTAAAGAGGATTCTTATTTATTCTATAATAAATTAGATGTAAGGAAAAGAAGAACAAAATTTAACTCTTTCTTTGCATTTAGGCAGATAAACTGTATATCAACAAACGGAACAGTCAAGTGCACTCGACAGTAATATACTCTGGGCCTAGTTCCTGGCAACTCTCATACTTATCCTTATTTAAAATTTAACAAGGTTTTAAAAGTTAAAATTATGAAAATACTTAAAATAAAATTGGTTTAGTAAACCAGAAATCGAACTCACATTAGACTGACAATTTAAATAAATTAAAAATTTTAAATAATTTAAAATTATTTGCATCGACAGGACGAAGATTCATCTCTCAAACACCCGTTTCGCTCCGGCATTTGGATTGAATATGCCAAATTCGAAATATGTACATACATTCTCGATGTTCATTCTGACAGAGTAAATGTTAAATGGATTGATTGATCATTAATTCTTTTCTATTTTTAGAATTGCTATTTAAAGACCTTAATAGGAAGTCTTCGTTACAAATTTCGTGGTCCTAGCTGGTACCATTTCCGAGATCTCCGACGGACATGGCATATCAAGAGTATAAATAATTTATGGGATGGAAGTTGCATCCTTCTCTCTGTTAAATACTTTTTAACAAACTTTATATACCCCAGGGTTTAAAAATATATTCATAGACATACCTCAACATATTTGAGTTATCTTCGCCACTTTGCATTGCAAGATTTCCATCGATATTTGAACTCATATCGCCCTTTAATAAAGGAATGTTTCTATTTACATTATTTAAAGGCAGGGCTTAAAACCCTAATCGAAACCGTAACCTTTAACCGGTAAAAAACGATTTATATTTAAAACCGTAACTGAAACCGTAACCGAAAAAATATATTTTCATTTGACCGAAATCTTAAAACCGAAACTCTGTAAACCGAAATAACCTTTTCATTAATAAGGGTTCATTTTGGTTTCTCATAAATAAAATATTTTTGATTTTTATTTTAAAAATTGCATATAAGTGTTATAGTGTAAAGGTGGGTTCTCACTGCTGCACAATGTGAAATCACATTTTGTCATGCTTTGTGATGATTTGCAGAATACGTCAAAGTGTTTACATTGGCAACACAAAATTTGTACTTCACAAAATTGTGGAAAGCCTTGTGAAAAGACTTGTGAAAGACTTCAATGTAAACACTGCCAGAGCATCGCAAAAAATCAAAACGAATCAAAATGTTCACAAAATGCTCGCAATTGAACAATAACAAGTTCCACAAAAAGAATAAAAACAAAGAAATGCCACTTTGCACATGTCCTTTAATTTAAAAGGTTGCATTATTTAAAAATAATTATTATGGAGCAGATAACCAGCCGTGCACGTCGGGAAACAATCCAGTGGCATTCTGATTCAATCCACAAGCTAATTGAAGCTGTGGAGGAGTTAAAATGCCTCTGGAATGTATGTAGTGAAAACTACAAGAACCGGGAAGCCAAGAAAGCAAGTTGGAGCTCAATTGCTTTGAATTTGAACGGAAGACTTCGCAGCTCTTCCGTTAGCTTTGCATATATGTTATTCCCTCTTTTTCACGAGTCAAATTCATTTCGTCGATCCAGCAGCTGCGCTTTGCCTTGGGTTCATCATCGTCGTCCTCTAAAAGCCACAGCCCAATGACCGCCAAAGCAGCAAGGTCTGTTTCATCTTGTGAATCCATGTCTTTCAGAAAAATTAAAAACAATGCTAAAGACCCGAAAAAACAACAAATAAAATATTAACTTTGACGTTTATGTTTTCACAAATGTGAAAGAAAACCAACTTGCTCGATGTGCTTTCACAATGGGATTGGGCTCATTTGAGCTGCTTCAACTTTAACAGGAGTTAACATAATTTTTATCAAAATTGTGTCAGCCTTCTTCGCAAAAATTTTTTAACAGAATGTGAAAGTGGTGTTTACATTGGATTGTCACATTTTTGTGACTTCACAATTTTGTGACTATGCATTTAGTGTTCACATTGCCTTGTGACGTTGTGAACAGCTTTGTGCAGCGTTTGTGAAGCGTTTGTGACGCAGTGAGAACCCACCTTAACTTTTAAATACAATTTTAAAAGCAAGTTTTATTTTTAATTTTTACTATAAAAATTGAAAAAACAATCAAAACATAATTTTAAACGAAAATTGTTGAATTGTTTCGATATTTTCCGACTCAAAAGTTTTGTTTGCGATCTCTGATATTTTGTTATTAGTTTTGTATTTTATTTTCCTTTTTATTTTTGCCTATTAAATTATTATTATTATATTACTAATAAAATTATATTTTTTCAAAGAAATTTTTTTTTGTGAACCGAATTCATACCGGTATTTCTAAACCGATACATACAAAAACCGGTTCACCGTTACGAAACCTTTATTTGAACCGATAACGAAAACCGAAATGCGAACATAATTTCGAACATAATTTAGGTTTTAACCCCTGTTTAAAAGGAAGTTAATATTACCTGGAGCTCTTGAATAGAATTGCCGTTGCCGACTGCAATCCTCTGTGAAAAACAGCACAAGATTACCACGAAAATCCGAAAAGTGTCCATCGTCAGACGAATTGCTAAAGACTAAGTGAAATGTCTGGCACTGAATAAATAAACCATTTCTGAGAAATGATTTCGTACTTCGCCTAAAAACCTAAGGTCAGATATTATCAGTATTATCAAATTTATTCCGGCCTGTTCCGGTTTTCACTTTCGGTAAGATTTTGCGGAAGTGAATTTCTTTAACCTGCTCTAATATTATTTCGGTGAAATTCTGCGGATTAATATCACTTTGAGTTGATAAGCTTAAGTCGGATAGAGTGAAAAACGATAATTTTTAAATTCTTAGGTTAAGTGCAAAGCGAATAAATGCATTTCACTTAATGCTATAAAATGAAAAGTGAAAACCGGAACAGGCCTGATAATCTTTTTTCTTATTTCGATTTCTGGGCACTTGACAAGTTAATGGCAGTGTAGCAATAAAATATACTTTTTTTTATGACGGGACATACACTCATGGACAAAATAATAGGTGCGCTCTTTCTTTTACTAAAACAGTTATTGTAAGTCAAGTCTTCAAATTTAAAAAATAATGTTGGAAAGGTCATCTAAATTCCGTTTGAAAAAGTCGTAGAACAAACTTTTCCAGATTTTTGATCGGGAACAAGTTCTCATTCACCGATTTAAGATATTTTAACGCTTTGATACAAACAAACAGACAAACAGACAAACAGACTTTTCACCTTCTTTTCGGAAGGCCACTAAAAATTGCATAATTCATTATCTGTTGAACCAGCAGGCGGATTTTAATGATTGAGGTTTCATTCGACACGTATTTTTAATGAGAACAGTAAAAAATTAAAACAACAGCCCCATTTGCTCCAATCATTTTAAATTGTATACTACTTAAACCTGTTTATCTCACGAGCCAGGTGAGTTTCCAAAAGTCTTAGTATGCACATTTGTAAGTTAAATTGATACCTTTCGATCGGTATACAACTCGACCTGATCGGACAGTCATAGCAAATTTTCCATTCTTCCTGTGTATATATGCCAGTCGCCTTCGCACCCTTCGTGCTGCTTTCGTCACTAGCGCGGACTGTCGTCCGCAGTGATAGACATACATACGTTTTACTCGTGAAAATGTGTTCTTTTTAAATAAAAATACAAGTCTAAGGGGTTTTTAATAAAATAGTGTTCAAAAACATCACCAAAGTCAAAAAATGTAAAACAAGAAAACACAAAAAAACATAGAAAACACTCTGATAAGGGAATTGAATCCAGTTAAGTCAAGTATGGCACCTTTATATACCAAAGTGTCTACTTTTCAAAACCGTTAAAATAATTAAAATCAGTGCATATTTAACGAAGCTATGGTCGCATTAGTGAGTGCAAGTACGAAAAAACCGTAATTTAAAATTTCGATGTGCACCAAAAAATTCTTGTATGCCAAAAAAATGTACTTATCTATTCCTAAAACCTACGCTATGTCGCATTCCAGAATTTTGTTTTGATTCTTATTTATAGCACCGTGTAATCGAAAAGATTCCCCGTTCCAATGCCCAATTTAAATAAAAGCTTGCAGATTTGTTTTTTAATTTTACAATTTTGGTTTTTGTTTGTTTTTTATTTTGATTTATCAACTACTGTTACGGTAATTGCATATTAAATTGTTTGTTGGTTTTGTTTTTGTTTTTGTTTTTGTTTTGTTGCTTAAACTTTAATAAGTGTACTTGGTTTTTGCAGCTGCGGTTTTTGTTGTTGTTTTCTTTCTTTTTAAATCGTTTGTCATTTATTATATTTGTACAAAATATATATATTTATATACTTGTGTTTGTTTTGTTATTTTTGTTTAATTAATAATATATGCTTTACTATGTTAATGAACAATTTTCCTGTTGCTATCAATTGTTGATGTTTCTGTTGTTGTTGTTGTTGTTGTTGGTAATATTAGAATATCCAGCTTAGAACTTAATTCATTTGGTTTTTGAATGTTCGTTTGTTTTGCTTATATTTTGCACTACAATAACGCTTAACAAAATATAATATTATTAACTATACTTCTTCTTCTTCCCCTCCTTCCTAGGCGCATTTTTCGTTTCCTTTTGTTGTTGTTCTTGTTGTTGTTGTTGGTTGATTTTTAATTGTTATTTATTTATTGCAAGATTGAAGCTTGTTGTTGCTGTCGTTTGAAAAAATTTAACTATAATTTAAAGTTTTTCCTTTTTTTTTATTTTGTATACATATAAAAATATATATATATATTTATATATATTTATGTATATAATTATCGATATTCTACATATGTATATGTACGGTGTGTGTGTGTGTGTATTTTTGTGTGTGTATTAAGTTGCCTTTTTATTTACAGCGATGGAATTTCTTTTAACAATAATTGTACACATGCACATACACTTATGTGCATATGCATATGTACGCTTGCATTTAATATAATTCGTAATAATTACAATTAATTGCATATTGCACAACAAAATTGCGCTCTATGCTTTCTTCAACTTCTTTGCTTATTATCCATAATATCCTGGCAGCTAAAAATTAATTTAAAATGCCAATTATACATTTCAACTGATTTTATTTGGTAAAAAATAAGAGGGGAAACTTCTGCATATATGTATGTATCTAAGAACTGATCACAAAATATCAAGTTTTTGTTTAGTCCGCCAGAGTATTTCAAATTCGGCGTGCCGAAAGCTGGTTCAAGTTCTCCTTCCTTTTTTTTAAACTTAAAATTTGACTACGAATTAAACGTTAGGTAGTTTCTTTTTTCATGTTTGAAAGTTAATTAATGCTTTGTTTCCCCAGAACCACATATTGTTTTTTATACTATAAGTACCATAATATTACTTTTTTTGCTTCTTCGTTTACCATTTTGTAGTTTTCTCATTTTTTGTTTCATTTCGTTTCGTTTCGCTTTGATTTTCCAGTTTCACTTTGCAAACGCCAAAAACAGTGCTGCCAATTTCGGTCGGCACAACAGTGCTGCCCATTTCAACGGACTTAAATATTAGTTTATTGCATTTCGTTTATCTTTCATTGATTTTTGTTACGAATTTCGCTTGGTTGCTTAAGAAATATAACTTGATTTTTCGCTTTGCTTTTTTGGCATATTAAAAATATACGTATATATGCATATGTATATGTTAGTATGTATGTATATGTTGACTATATGTACAGTGTAAATGTACAGTGAATCAATAAAGTTTGTATGCAGTTGGCAAACCAAACTTTAGGCAATGAAAAAACATATCAGCAATGCATTTAGAACAAATGAGTTGAATTATTTAAGAAATATAAATTATTAA
>JBAMBL010000902.1:0-117210 GCA_037043405.1 Drosophila subquinaria
TAATGAATATATATGAACGGAAAGAGACTATACAAGTCTTGTCATGATAATATTGTCTTAAGACAATAAAGAGAATACATAAAAATATGTATATGCTTAAAACGGTGTCCCAATGGTATATTATATACTTAAAAGAATTTGGCTTAAAATTATTGTGACGTATATAATGAATATATATGAACGGAAAGAGACTATACAAGTCTTGTCATGATAATATTGTCTTAAGACAATAAAGAGAATACATAAAAATATGTATATGCTTAAAACGGTGTTCCAATGGTATATTATATACTTAAAAGAATTTGGCTTAAAATTATTGTGACGTATATAATGAATATATATGAACGGAAAGAGACTATACAAGTCTTGTCATGATAATATTGTCTTAAGACAATAAAGAGAATACATAAAAATATGTATATGCTTAAAACGGTGTTCCAATGGTATATTATATACTTAAAAGAATTTGGCTTAAAATTATTGTCTTAAGACAATATATAAATATATAACATATTTCATTTAAAATATACTTATATAGGTACACCTCTATGGACGGATAATATATATGAAATAACATATATATATGTACATGTACATAGAAATATTTTCTATTTATCAGAGTTGATTTGAAATAATTGTCTTAAGACAATAAAAAAACAAATTTTAAATTGTATTTAAAAAAAAAGTGCTTATAATAATATATGCGCATATTGTTAAATTAAGCACGAATAGTGTTACACGAAAAGTATTATTAAAAAAGTACATGCATTTAAATGAAATCAGTGATTGCGCGTATGAAAAATGATGGAATTTGAGAAATGGTGGCAAGAAACCTATATAAGACCGAGGGGCGGCGGTCTGCGGCAAGACATGTCATATGACAAATATCTAACATACCGATATCATATGACTAAAAAATGTCTTGCCGTTATTGGTTATTTATAATAAATAATGCAAAAATAACCAAATCCAAATAATTGAAAAAATTTAAAAAAAATTTTCAATAAAAATGAAAAAAGTGAAATGTCACTCATATGAAATATTTTCTCATACGAAATTTTAGTGAAATTTTTTATTTTGTAAAAAATGAAAAAATAATCACTTGAAATAGTGTTTTATAATCATATTACACAAAAACAAATGCAATATTAGAAAAAAAAATTTTTCAAAAAAAATGAAAAAAGTGAAGTGTAACTCATATGAAATGTTACCTCATATGAAATATTTTCTAATACGAAATTTTATAAAATTTTTTTTTTTTGTATAAAATGAAAAAATAATCACGTCAAATAGTGTATTATAATCATATAACACGTAAACAAATGCATTATTAAAGAAATAAGTGGAAAAAAAAGAAAAAAAAAATGTTGCCCATACGAAAAGTGATGGAATTTGAGAAATGGTGGCAAGAAACCTATATAAGACCGAGGGTGACGGTCGGCGGCAAGACATGTCATATGACAAATATCTAACATACCGATATCATATGACTAAAAAATGTCTTGCCGTTATTGGTTATTTATAATAAATAATGCAAAAATAACCAAATACAAATAATTGAAAAAATTTAAAAAAAATTTTTCAATAAAAATGAAAAAAGTGAAATGTCACTCATATGAAATGTTACTCCATATGAAATATTTTCTCATACGAAATTTAGTAAAATTTTTTATTTTTGAAAAAAATGAAAAAATAATCACTTGAAATAGTGTTTTATAATCATATTACACAAAAACAAATGCATTATTAAAAAAAAAATTTTCAAAAAAAATTGAAAAAAGTGAAATGTAACTCATATGAAATGTTACTCCATACGAAATATCCGCCCATACGAAATTTAGTGAAATTTTTTATTTTTGTAAAAAATGAAAAAATTATCACTTGAAATAGTGTTTTATAATCAAATAACACGAAAACAAATGCAATATTAGAAAAAAAAATTTTTCAAAAAAAATGAAAAAAGTGAAGTGTAACTCATATGAAATGTTACCCCATATGAAATATTTTCTCATACGAAATTTTATAAAATTTTTTTTTTTTGTATAAAATGAAAAAATAATCACGTCAAATAGTGTATTATAATCATATAACACGTAAACAAATGCATTATTAAAGAAATAAGTGGAAAAAAAAGGAAAAAAAATGTTGCCCATACGAAAAGTGATGGAATTTGAGAAATGGTGGCAAGAAACCTATATAAGACCGAGGGTGACGGTCGGCGGCAAGACATGTCATATGACAAATATCTAACATACCGATATCATATGACTAAAAAATGTCTAGCCGTTATTGGTTATTTATAATAAATAATGCAAAAATAACCATATCCAAATAATTGAAAAAATTTAAAAAAAATTTTTCAATAAAAATGAAAAAAGTGAAATGTCACTCATATGAAATGTTACTCCATATGAAATATTTTCTCATACGAAATTTAGTGAAATTTTTTATTTTTGAAAAAAATGAAAAAATAATCACTTGAAATAGTGTTTTATAATCATATTACACAAAAACAAATGCATTATTAAAAAAAAAATTTTCAAAAAAAATTGAAAAAAGTGAAATGTAACTCATATGAAATGTTACTCCATACGAAATATCCGCCCATACGAAATTTAGTGAAATTTTTTATTTTTGTAAAAAATGAAAAAATAATCACTTGAAATAGTGTTTTATAATTAAATAACACGAAAACAAATGCAATATTAGAAAAAAAAAATTTTCAAAAAATATGAAAAAAGTGAAGTGTAACTCATATGAAATGTTGCCCCATATGAAATATTTTCTCATACGAAATTTTGTGAAATTTTGTTTTTTTGTATAAAATGAAAAAATAATCACGTCAAATAGTGTATTATAATCATATAACACGTAAACAAATGCATTATTAAAGAAATAAGTGAAAAAAAAAGGAAAAAAAATGTTGCCCATACGAAAAGTGATGGAATTTGAGAAATGGTGGCAAGAAACCTATATAAGACCGAGGGTGACGGTCGGCGGCAAGACATGTCATATGACAAATATCTAACATACCGATATCATATGACTAAAAAATGTCTTGCCGTTATTGGTTATTTATAATAAATAATGCAAAAATAACCAAATCCAAATAATTGAAAAAATTTAAAAAAAAATTTTCAATAAAAATGAAAAAAGTGAAATGTCACTCATATGAAATGTTACTCCATATGAAATATTTTCTCATACGAAATTTAGTGAAATTTTTTATTTTTGAAAAAAATGAAAAAATAATCACTTGAAATAGTGTTTTATAATCATATTACACGAAAACAAATGCATTATTAAAAAAAAAATTTTTCAAAAAAAATTGAAAAAAGTGATATGTAACTCATATGAAATGTTACTCCATACGAAATATCCGCCCATACGAAATTTAGTGAAATTTTTTATTTTTGTAAAAAATGAAAAAATAATCACTTGAAATAGTGTTTTATAATCAAATAACACGAAAACAAATGCAATATTAGAAAAAAAAATTTTTCAAAAAAAATGAAAAAAGTGAAGTGTAACTCATATGAAATGTTACCCCATATGAAATATTTTCTCATACGAAATTTTATAAAATTTTTTTTTTTGTATAAAATGAAAAAATAATCACTTCAAATAGTGTATTATAATCATATAACACGTAAACAAATGCATTATTAAAGAAATAAGTGGAAAAAAAAGAAAAAAAAATGTTGCCCATACGAAAAGTGATGGAATTTGAGAAATGGTGGCAAGAAACCTATATAAGACCGAGGGTGACGGTCGGCGGCAAGACATGTCATATGACAAATATCTAACATACCGATATCATATGACTAAAAAATGTCTTGCCGTTATTGGTTATTTATAATAAATAATGCAAAAATAACCAAATCCAAATAATTGAAAAAATTTAAAAAAAAATTTTCAAAAAAAATGAAAAAAGTGAAATGTCACTCATATGAAATGTTACTCCATATGAAATATTTTCTCATACGAAATTTAGTGAAATTTTTTATTTTTGAAAAAAATGAAAAAATAATCACTTGAAATAGTGTTTTATAATCATATTACACGAAAACAAATGCATTATTAAAAAAAAAATTTTTCAAAAAAAATTGAAAAAAGTGAAATGTAACTCATATGAAATGTTACTCCATACGAAATATCCGCCCATACGAAATTTAGTGAAATTTTTTATTTTTGTAAAAAATGAAAAAATAATCACTTGAAATAGTGTTTTATAATCAAATAACACGAAAACAAATGCAATATTAGAAAAAAAAAATTTTCAAAAAATATGAAAAAAGTGAAGTGTAACTCATATGAAATGTTGCCCCATATGAAATATTTTCTCATACGAAATTTAGTGAAATTTTTTATTTTTGAAAAAAATGAAAAAATAATCACTTGAAATAGTGTTTTATAATCATATTACACAAAAACAAATGCATTATTAAAAAAAAATTTTTCAAAAAAAATTGAAAAAAGTGAAGTGTAACTCATATGAAATGTTACTCCATACGAAATATCCGCCCATACGAAATTTAGTGAAATTTTTTATTTTTGTAAAAAATGAAAAAATTATCACTTAAAATAGTGTATTATAATCATATTATACGTAAACAAATGCATTATTGAAAAAATATTTGCAAAAAAATGAAAAAAGTGAAATGTCACTTATATGAAATGTTACTCCATATGAAATATTTTTTCATACGAAATTTTGTGAAATTTTATTTTTTTTGTATAAAATGAAAAAATAATCACGTAAAATAGTATATTATAATCATATAACACGTAAACAAATGCATTATTAAAGAAATAAGTGGAAAAAAAAGAAAAAAAAATTTTGCCCATACGAAAAATGATGGAATTTGAGAAATCGTGGCAAGAAACCTATATAGGTGGAGGGTGTCGCGCAAGGCATGTCATATGAAAAATTTTAAAAATTCAAAAATCATATGACTTTGGAGTGTTGTCTTGCCGACATTGGTTATATATAACATATGGAGCAAAAATAATGAAGTATAATAATGTATTATTAATATAGTACATGAAAAGTATAAGGGAAGAGGTCGCCCTTTGAAAAATGATGAAATTTGAGAAATCGTGGCAAGAAACCTATATAGTGGAGTGGTGTCGCGCAAGGCAAGTTATATGAAAAATTTTAAAAATACAAAAATCATATAACTGTGGAGTGTTGTCTTGCCGGCATAGGTTATTTATAATATATGGTGCAAAAATAATGAAGTATAGTAGTGTATTATTAATATAGTACATGCAAAGTATAAGGGAAGAGGTCGCCCTTTGAAAAATGATGGAGTTTGAGAAATCGTGGCAAGAAACCTATATAGTGGAGTGGGCTCTAGCTTTAAAATCTCGGAGAGCTTTGTCAAACGGGATTAGATACCATAACTGTTGAAAAGAATTGTTTACATAATTTTACATTTAATATTTATAATAATAATTTTTTTTAAATATTTTTCAAATAAAAAAAAATAAAAATACATATAAAATTTTATTTTTCAATTTTTTTTAATTTTTTAATGTTATAATAACCGATTTTTAGCGTTTGACCGTTAACTTACGCCCATTCCGATGCCACGCCTACTTTTATTTTGTTGTTTAAATTTTTTTTGAAATGTCAAGAATATATATTTCAAATTTCAGGCCGATATCTCACTTCGTTAGAAAGTTACAGACTTTTGCCTCTAATTTTCTTAAAAAGCCATAGTTCATGGCTTCCTCGGTTAATTTCAGCGAATTAAAAAAAAAATGATTGGTTAATTGAAAAACAAAAATATTTATAAAATATGTTGCAAAAAGATGAATCAGAATAAGCCTCAACATTATTGGAAAATGTGTTATTTTTTTTTTAATGCCTTAAATACCTCAGAGTACCTTAAAATACCTTTATATGAAATCATCATGCTTCTCAGCGGAGGCTAGGAATTGATTTTAGACATATAGTTTCTTCGTGAAAATATCTTAGAATTCATCGTAGATTACGATTCTAGTGGACGATTTTTGCGAAAAAAAATTGACCCGCCCTAATATGCATCATTCAAAGGCAGGAACTTAATATCCTCTCTGCCAAAGTTAAGTTTGCTCTAAATAAAATAGAAAAAATCATATTTCATCCGAAATTGTTAAATATTTATTAAAAATGTGTTTTTGAAGATTTTCCCTTTATTTTTTGCACTGATCCTTTGATCATAAGAGCGCGAATATACATATTTTAGAAGGAGCATCTTCAAAGCAATAACTTTTTCTAAGAATTTCTTGACAATATAAAAATCTACGTCAAACCATATATGATTTTGCTGCTAAGAGAAGACTTATAAAGTTTTTTTTATCGAATTTGTCAATTTACTTTTAGAACGGCTACTTTTAGTCTTAATGCAAAGCGAGCGCCTTAGAGTATGCATCAATTTTTACACTTTAACAGCTTAAGATTCATGTTTGTGATGAATATATATAGAAATTGTGTAACGGGTATTTCATAGTCGGAATCTCAAATCCAGCCTTGTTTTTTCTATTTCTATTGTTTCAGTTTAATTACTTGGATTTTGCTTTAGCTGCCAACAAGCGAATAATCGCAATGGATACTTTTTCTCTCCCATTTCGTTTTATTTCTGTTTCAGCAGCTTATGTCTGACGTGTTGTTGTTGTAAGTTTGTGTGAGTATTCACTGTGTATACACACTATGATTTTCGACTCATTCGAGTTGAGGTGCCTCTTTGCTATTCAATATTTATATGCACGTCGTTAACTGCATAGATTATTTGCATATCAAATGGCAAGTGTGTGTATGCGTGTGTGTGTGTATGTGTGTGCGTGTTTTGATGTAAAATACGAGTCAGGCTGCAGGCACGCACTGCCGACCAATTACATTTCTAGTCTCTAGTCTCAGTTTCGGTCCCTTTCCCAGTTGCCTCTTTAAGCCGCATCCTTTGCTTTTGCCGTTGCCTTTGCCTGTCTGGCTTCCTGGCACGCACAAAAGCGCAAAGCACGCAAACGGGTCAAGGATATTATGCATATGAATACACAACAGGACCAACGGCAAAACCAAGTCAAACTCAACCAAACGAAACCAAACAAAACACAACACAACAAAAACAAAGCAAAGAAGTTCGCTGAAAAAAAAAACAACAATCGCAACCAAACGTACATCAACTTCAAAGCTGAAGTCGACGTCGACGCAGCCATTGTCGCCATTCGTCGGCCATTGTTGTGTGTGTATGTGTGCGTGTGTACGTGTGTGTGTGTGTGTATGCCACGTAAAAGTCGCACAACTGAACGCGTAATTGTTTGCACATGAATACATTGCGTAAATATTTGCGAACACATTCAGACAACACTCATCGCCAGCTGCCACCGCCACCACCACCGCCAACATCACCGCTGTTGCATGCAACGCGCGCTCATTTGCATGCCACAGTCTAGTGGGTTGAGCAGACTGCAGATTTCCGAGCACATTGCCAAGTCAAAGGCGTTTTAATCTGCTTACCTTAGCGACGTTTCCATCATTTTTTTCTATTTCTGTTTCTTTTCTCTTGTCTCTTGCCTCTCAGTTAAAGCAAAATTTGCATTTGCAACTTGAGATGAGACGAGAGGTGGCAAAGGAGAGAGGCACGCTGTCTGAGTCCAGAGATGCAGCAGCGCTGCTTTAATTACGAGCCGAGGTCTTCACTTTGAGCACATAAACAAATTGAAAATGGTTTATGGCATGCAAATTAATCAAATCTCTGTCTCAATTAAGTCTCAGCTTGCTGCTTGCTGCTTGCAGCTTGCAACTTGCAACTTGAGCTGGGACCGACCTATGGCTGAGGCATGCCACTCCGGAAATTTCATCTTTAAGCTGAGCACAGCAAATTTTGCATAGTTTGACATTGTTATTATTATTCCCCGGATAATAATTAAACGCAGAATGCACACAATTATTGTTCAACGGTTTTTTCCTAGGCTGCCCCTTGAGGCACACACACACACACACACACACACACACAACCATCAACTGCTAATGAAATTTGTTTAATGCATAATCAAGTAGTGTATTACACACAAGCACAACAACAACAACAACAACAACAATTGTATTGTTTTGTCGCCTGTCAACGATGCTGTTCAATTAGCAAAACTTGCGTCTTCGCCTCAACTTGCCACATGCCACATGCAACAGTGTCTAGTGCTCAATTTTTGTGGCAATCTCATGGAAAACTTTCTCAGCATGAGTTGGCTCATTAAAAACTAAACTGTAATTATTGTTTTGGCCATAAATGTTAGCCAGGATGAGATCGAGAGATTCATTAATCAAGCCGAAATGAGCTTCAATTAACTCGCAAGACCGAGTCAGCTTTTTGGATTGCTTTCATTTATTGTAAAGATAGAGATGATATAAATAAACAGAAGTAAAATCCATTCTATAATGCAATCTTACAATTCTTGGTTTTATCATGTATTTTGAAAGTATGTATTCAGAACTATATTTTTTAAATTAAAACATTTAGCGGATACAACGGAGTAAATTAAATAAAAATAAAAATTAAATATTAAGAAGTAAAAATATAATAAAAAATAAGATAAATAAAATATAAGTTATAAATCAAGTATAACAAACGATCATCTTAAATTGTGCATGTTCACTTATTACTATTTAATTTTTGTTATTTGTGGATTGCTTATTCTGAATAATATTTTAAAATCGTTGTTTTTCATAGTGACTAGTGCCTTTAAAAGTAAGCTATAGCTTGTATCACTAGGAATCGAAGTTAAGAAGTGAACTAAGAAAATGTTCAAAAAACATTCTTATAGAGTCCCGATAGTCAAAATATTTGAGGAGATGGAATTGAAAGCCTTACTTGTATTAAGTATTTTGTACATGGTTTAATTCTGGAGATTGGGATAATTATTTTCTGGGTCTATTCAGAAGCTGTTATTGCCATCTCCATGGTCACATTTATTTAGCTGTCGATGACGCGACAATTTGTGACCGGAGCCACAACAGCGAGAGCCCATTTCCGGTGCCACTTGCAACACTTGCAACAGTCACAAGTTGTCAAAGGCGGCAATGCCAAAGGCAGCATGTGTTTGCTGCATATACTGTGTAAATGCTGCACTTCCTGCTCGCGTATCAATTATGTTGCACGTTCAATGTTGCCTCCCCCCCTCCACCCAACCACTTCTAGTTGAAGCTTTGAGCATAAGCGATTAACGGCACAAGCTGGAAAACGTAAAGAGAAAACTGTAAATCAACAGCTGGCGAAGAGCAAAGCATGGCCAAGGTCGTAACAACTCCTGCTTTCTCTCTATCTCTCTCTCTCTCTCTCTCTTCACCACACTCAGTCAGAGTATTCTAGATGACACGAACTGTGGCACGAACTCACCACGATGCCTCGTCGGTGTCGCTGTCGCTGTCGCCGTCGTGTTGCAAGTAGCCGCCTTTTAGTCTAACGTTGAGCTCTGTAGCTGTTTGTTGGCCCAGTGGCTTCTCTTAGCTTGCCCCAAACGGTACGTGTGTGTGCAACGAATAAAGCCAGCGAACGCGACGCGTAATTCGAACGCCCCTTCAACCGACATCGACATCGACTGCGACATCGACTGCGACAACGATATCGCCTCCGACATCGACACAATTGAGCCTACGGGCAATTGTTGCCACCAAGTTATCATCACCTCTGACGACCCCATTTATGGTTTTTTGTGGTATATTTTTTTTGTTGTTCCCGGTCACGAAAAAACTTAAAAATAATATTAATATTTATTAATAATAACAACGTGCAAAGTTTGTTTATCTAGCGGCAGCAAAAGGCAACTAAAAATTGTATGCCGGTACAACAGTGCGTATGATTAATATGCGAAATGCAACAGCAACGGCAACAGCAACAACAACCATAACAACAACAGCAACAGAAAATAATGAAATCAATTTAACGTATATCGATGTAACCAAGTGTGAAAATTTACATTAACGCTTTACAGTTCCGTTGCAAACATAAAAGCCGGAAATAGCCAACAATTGAAATCACAACTCAAACGGTTAGTAATATCAAGCATGCTGAAAACATTTAAATAAAAACTGCAAAATTCAACATATTTAATTTAAATTAATGCATTTTTCAATGTGCAGTTATAGTTAATTGCCATATTGTTATCTTTATTAATTTAATATGCAAAAAGGACCTTGAAAGCAGAGTAACTGATATTATTGGGTATTTGTTAATGTAATTTAAGTTGAAGTTGAATAAAATTATAAACTTTCACATCCTATATACATATATGCAAATGAAATCCATTTCTTATGACCTTATTACTAACTTGACTTAAGCTAAATCCTTATGAAAGTTTTATTACGGAGTCTTAGAAATCTGAGCCAGAATACTTTCAAAAATAAATACAAATTTGTTCAAAAAATCCGAATTTCGGCCCACATGTGAAACTTTTAACTTAAATATACTATAAATATATTTAAATAACCAACAATCGGTCTAATTTATTGTTATTTTTCACCTAAACAAATCAATTGGTCATTAAATTTAACATAGGAATTTATTGAGTTATTTATCAACTACATATGTATATCGTTATTTTTCTTCAGTTAATAAGTTATATTCTAATTTTCTTTAAACTTATTTTAAGTTTTTACTAATACAAAATTAGTATAATATACATAAAGCTTTCAAGATTGCATTTCTTAATTATGTATACACATATTAGCACCATGACATTTTCTTATATATTTATAAATGCAATGTTAAAGTTTACTCAAACACAAATTAAAAAAAAAATAAAACAATTGAAATGCAGCCCTGAAAGCAATAAGCATTTGTCATCTGTAATGGATAACTGACAAAAGAAAATTACAGATTTGGTTCATGACTAAAAAATGAGCGATTGAACTTATTCAGCGAATTGAAGCAGAAATCCCAACTTTATTATTTTTGACAGCGGGCGTGGCTTTGTCACCCAATGCCAATCCTCTTCTAACTGAGACACAGGCAGTTAATCAATCTTGGGTTTGCTAACCGATAAGCAGTTATAAATATGTGCGAGCATAAAACAAAAGCCAACAAAAAAATAAGTGTCCCATCAAAGAGGAAGAAAAACTATAAATACGAGCTGTATTTGAAAGTGGCTTAAAGGAGAAACAATGTGACAACAGCAAACCGGAAAACAGAAATAAAAATAGATGCGAAACTGAAATCGAAACAGCAACAGGGAAAGGACATGTGATACTTATGGGACGAGTGCCTAGAAGGGGAAGAGAGTAGGAGGGGAAGACTGAAATAGGGAGGGGAGGGCGTTAAGCAGTCTTCGGCAAATGGCGGGCAGCACAAAAAGGATCTACATGATTTATAAGGTACATTAAATTGAATATTCAACATAATGTAGCATTTAAATGGCCCAAGCAGACACACACACACACACACACAGAGGAACTATCCGCACACACATATACATACATATATGGATAAAAGGACATGTGGAGATATGTATGTTTGTATATGTAGTATAATATATACACATATATAAGCGAAAGGCAGGCAGCAAATGCGCTGCCATCACAAGGTCATTTGACTCGAATGGAATTTTATGGCCCGAAGTTGGGCAGCTCTCGCCTTGGCCTGGCTAATGTCTAAGTGACTTTTGGCCGCGTCTAAGAGCATGCCACGAAATCAGAATACTAGCCAAGCACCTAATGGCATGCCTTGTTGCTTCCTTTTTACTTTTTTTCTTTTTTTTTTTTTTTTTCACTTTTTGCCTTTTTCTTTCTGCGGTTTCTTATTAAAGTTGTGTACCTCTTCAACTTAGCCAGCGATTAAGTATTAGCTAAGGGCAAGGGAAAGGGGAGGGGCAAAGCTAAAATGAAATGAAATAAAATAAAAGCGCACAACTTTTAGCGTCAAAAAATTATTTAACTTCAACGTGTGCGAAAGTAATTTAGCAAACCAGAACGTAGCAAGCATCATAAATCACACGCTTCTTTCTGCCCTACAGCAAAGTGCCAACTATAACTGTAAATACACACACACACACCTACACTATCTCGAATGGAAATACACACACACACACACACTCAGCAATTTTGAGGAGCATAGAAAGAGAGGGGGATAGTAGGGGGGACGGGGACAGGGGCCTTTCGTTACGTGTGCAGGTCAAATGTGAAAAGTCAGCCAATTTGGGCCACATTTGACAGACAAGGCGGCGTCGTGACCAGCTGCCAGGCTGCCAGTCTGCCAACTAAATGTTGCACACGTCCTTCCCTTAGTCCTTCCCTTCCTAGTCCTCTATTCGCCACCAAATTCACTTCAACGGAACTCCCGCAGTCAGTGCCATTAGAAGGCACTTAGCAACACTGCACGTAGCTATTTTTTAACTACTCCATGCATTCAATATCGTTGTACAGCACTGTCATATTGACAACAGCTCTATCGAAAATAAGCAATTATTTGAGAACTTAATTTCTCGGCACTGCAAACCAGACTGAAGAATATTTTGTGCATCTGATAACATTTTAATCCATAATAACTAATCTTATCTACTGTTTTTATGTGTGCTTAATTTAACATTCTTGAACTAAGCAATTTTGCACTTAAGTATAAAAAGGAATGATTAATAGTAATTTCAGCAAATAGATTAGGAAACATCTATTTGATATAGATTGTAGGTTAAAATCTAAAATATTGATAAATAATATTTAATATTTATCTAAATTTGCAATTTAAGAATTAAACATTTTATATTTTTTAATGTAAACCAGAGTATAAAACCGAAACGAATATAAGTGTCAGTTACGGTTTCGGTTTCGGCTAAGTAACAATTTTGGCTATCAGTTATCTGTTACGTAAAATCTTAGGATATCGGTTTCGTAACGGTTACCGGTTATTTGTTTTTTTCGGGGATTTATTTTCAAAATAAATATAAAAACCCAAAACTGGTTTTAAAAACGACGATTACACGTTAACAACAAAATTTAACTCAATGATTGATTGAATCAAAACTCACCGTTATGCATGAATCAGTTACTAAACGGTTATTTCGGTTTTTCTGTTTAGGTACAATAAAAAAGTGTCGTTTCGGTTGCGGTTTCAGTTGCGGTTACCATATTCAATCGGTTAATACAGGTCAGCGGTTACGGTATTTTTTACGGTTTTAATCTCAGATTAAAGCCAATTATTAATGTGACTAGTGCTTTAAATATGAATTATCCTCGTACCGCAAATATGAAAGAAACTTATATTAAATATAAATATACAAAAATCAAAGCTGATTTTTAAATTATCGGAGCTAGTATCGAACTAAATATGGAACTGAAAACTATCGAAACGAACAAAAGACGACTGGCCATTCGGAGCGGTATTCGTTGGCATTTGTCACTTTCCGAATACAACAAAAAGAATTTCGACAAATCAAAGCCGAACATTAAACAAACTGAAACAACTAGAAATATTTATTTGTATACATATTTATTTTTGAATGCCGACAAGCTGCTGAGCCGTGAGCAGTGGCAAGATGGACTTTTTGAGCTTTTTGGTCAACTCCCAGCGACTAACGCAATGGGTGAGTAGATAGATGTTGAGATCGTCGATGATGGCCCAAATCTAGAGCATTTACAGCGACCCTCTGGGGGACCGGAACTAATGTACATTGCCCTGTCGCATGAGAGCTGTGATCTGGATTCGGTGGTCAGCACATTGGCGGTTGCATATCTGCGTCATCGGAATCCGGGGACCTTGCAGCACAATTATATGCCCGTGCTGAATATGCTGCGACGTGATTATCCCAGCAAGTCGGAGGTGCGATTCCTGCTGGAGAAGCAGCAGATCAAGCCGGACAGACATTTGGTCTTTCGCGACGACGTGCCCGAGGAGCTGCTGCTGCGAAGTCGCTTCATTCTGGTGAACCACCACGTGAGCCCCTTCCACTACTGCACCGAGGAGGTCTACGACTATCGGCCCTACCAGTGCGAGGCGGCCCGTCTGCCCATCTACTGCCAGCGCGTCATGCACCCGATGCACTCGTGTGCCGCCCTCATCACCGAGAGATTCGACAGTCCCATCTACAACTACTCGAATGCGCATTGCCTGCGCGTCTACGAGCTGCTGCACGCCGCCTTGTTGTTCCAGAACAACAACTTCACCCAATATCCGGCGGATCAGCTGCCGCACGTGCGCGACTTTCAGCTGCTGCAGTTTCTGGAGAAGCATCTGGGGGAACTGGAGGCGCCACAGCGCACCGTCTTGTACGACACTCTGGTGAGGGCGGTGTTCGATCTCAACGAGCTGACGCTGCCACAAGTGCTGCGGCGCGAGTTCAAGCTGCTGAGGGCCAACAATGGCAGCCATCTGGTTCGCATCGCCCTCTGCTGTTTCCCCATGGCCGTGACCCGGTTCATATCGTTCGAGCTCTCGCAACTGGCACTGCAACAGTTTGCCGCGGAGCACAGCTGTGACTTTATCATGCTGCTCGGGACGAGCATGCAGCCAAAGGGAGGACTAGTTATCAAGGAGATTGGACTCATTCCGCTGGATGCACTGCGCGACATGGAGGACAGACGCCTCTTTGACCATTTGATTATCAATCTGAATGCCGCTTTGGAGCCCTTCCTGGCTCTGGAGGCGTATCGCGGACTCGACTTTATGCAGGGCGCCTTCTTCTTTTTGAATGTGTGGAACATTCAGTACTTCGACATGCTTAATCTGATGCAGCGAATCATATACAACTGGGTCTCCGAGGATGTTTACTTGCCCAACTAGTTTAGCTTCTCTGAATAAACCCAGTCGAGTTTCTCTTCCTCACCTTTCTTTCTCTACCTCACTCTCTCTCTCTGTCTCTCTGCTCAGGGACAGCAGCTGACGGCACTTCCAGCGCACTATGGGGTATTTTACCAAAAATGTGTCATTTATTAATAACTCGTAAACTAAGCAAGATATTTTGATGCGGTTTTTTTTCTAATTCTAAAATTTTTTGGAAAAGTGGGCGTGACACCATCTCCGCCCCAGATTTTTCTTTTTAATTTTTTTTTTTGGTAGCCAGTAAGTTTATGATTTATATTGTAACTAGCAGGCTTTGACCTTATATATAATAAGCAATATAAAAAAAAAGTATTTGTTGGACATAGAAAGCTGTAAGCCCTCTTAGAAAGCTGTGAGCATAAAATTAAAAAAAAAAATTAGGGGGCGGATATGGGGCCACGCCACTTTTCCAAAAAATTCAAGGGTTTTTATAACACTAGAAAAAAAACCGCATCAAAATATCTTGCTTAGCTTACGAGTTATTAATAAATGACACAAAAACAGATCAAATTCTCCATACGAAAAGCGAGAAAATTAGCACTGAAAAATTGTGAGGTTACGTGCTAAAAAATTGAATTGCGAAAAAAGTGGTCAAATGTGGACCTCGAGATAAACTATTTTAAATAGAGAAATAATGACTCTACACCATGGACAAGGACACACACTTAACAATTAATAACAATGTTGTTAAACTCTCTGCAAAGTTCAACTTTACTTTTCAAAATTCGACATGGACACCACTTGCTAAATATACACATTATTAAACAAACACGTACAAAAACAACAATATACAAGCATTACACGTAACACAAACCTAAACAGTTGACATTCATTTCAAATTTGAATTTTTAAAATGTTTCTTTATCTTGTGCTTCAATTTGAAAATGCACTTTAATTTTGCAGTTATTAAAAGCACGCGGTCATCGGTTGCAACAGCTGACTTTAACAGCTGCTTTCTTAACATTGGACTGTTATGTTAACATTTCTGGTATATTACATAACAGTTTAAAGTGTTTATTATATGTTAGCATTAAAAAATCATACATTTGCATTCTTTTGAAAAATGAATAAATGACACTTTTTCGGTAAAATACCCCATAGTGCAGCGTTGGCAATTCAATCCCAGCTGCAAGCATTTGACATCTCAAGTGACGCTTCATATTCTTGCCTGCTCTTGTAACCCCTCATCAGGTTTCAATTATGTACAGCAGTTGCAGGGGAGTTGCAAAGAATTTTTAACGAACATTTAACGGGTATCACCTCTCGAAAAATAAAAAAAAACAATTAACCATTTAATGCTCTTTATTGCACCAAGTTTAAATTGCCAATTAATGAATCTGAGATGAGAACTTAAGCAAGAAAACAGCTACTATAGAGCTATAGCCGAGTCCCAGACTTTGAGTTACTTGTTATTTGATTTAAATATATATTTAACTATCGTACATTTATGTCGATACATTTATCCGAAATTGATCTGATAAAGTAGGACGATTAATAAAGATATAACAGCAAAAATCTATAAAGGCTTTCTTATAATGTTTACATACATAAATTATAAATATTAATATTAATCCTGACTTGAAATTATACAAAATAGAAAACAATTCAACTTGCCAACTTTTAATATAATCCTACATCATTATATTTTAGAATTTACTTATTTCGCTTTTAAATATACTGTTGCTGTGAAGAAAATCACTTCCATTATTTGTTGCTCCTCATGTTTATTTCTAATATATTGGAAACCTCGAAACGAAAGAAACCCAACTTTATCATTTAAAATAGCTCCAATACTAAAACATAATAAATATTCGAAAAATTTGATTTAAAGTTTTAGTTACGTATTTTAATTCGATTATTTGTTCGTGCTCTAAACCTTGGCAAGATTCTTAGGAATTATAAACGCTGTGTTTGGGTATAAAATATGAAAATGTTTTGAGCGAACGCACTTAAATTATGATTTACCCTCTCTCACAAACAATATGCTGAGAGATTGCCAGATATGTTATGTGGGTGCTAAGGGGCCAAAAGGGGGAAAGAGAGGGAAGATCGGATGACGGGAAGATGAAGGTAAAAAGGCTGCTTCAGCCATTACACAATGCATTAATCTAATCATATGAGAAAATGTGCGAGTTGCCAAATTCATGAACTCAAAAAAGGAGTTTTATGTACGACTTTGACCTTGTTTTTTATTTTCCAGTTTTTTGCTGTTATTGTTGTGTGTGCACACACGCACACACACGCACACACGCATACGAACAGGTACCCACATATGGGCAGGCAAAAGTATTTGCAACTTGATTTATAAGCGCGCTGATGTCAGTTACGTGCACGCACTCAATAATATGGCAGCAGGAGATGGCAGGAGTTTCTAAGGGGGTGACATTGGGGGCTGCAGGGTAAGAGGGGGGAAAGTGGGCAGGCGTCTGTTGTTGTCTTTGTGCTTTGGCAACAACAAGGACTTGCGAAGGACTCGCCGCTATTGCGCAAATTGCTTGCAACACTTTTTTGTCGTCGTTGACGTCGCCATTTGCCGTTTGGCTTTTATAAATCGCTTAGAGCAGCCCTCCTACCCCCCGCCCCCCCACTAATGCCCTCCTGTCTTCTGCCCTCCTACCTTTATTCGAATGCTGATAACGGCGACAAGTCAAAGTCACCGAAAAACAGGAAACTCTCTGCCATCAGTCGGCAGTCGGCAGTCGAGAGTTGAGACTTGAGAGTCGGCTGTCGAGAGTTGAGAGTCGACATTATTCTCTGGCGCCACTCGAAACACATCCATCAGCGCCGCATTTATATGAAGAACTTAATGCCAAGGGTGTTGCTCTACCGTACAGGTAAAAAGACAGATGACAGGGGGAGTTGTCCCACCATCCTAATTGTTGGATTGCTCGCTCGTCTTTTATTTTTCGTCTCTTTGTATTCTGTATTCTGCTTGTCTCGTTTCTGTTCAGCGTTTTCTTGTTTGCCATTGCATACTTTTGTGCGCTGGGCGCGTAATGAAGATAATTGCTGTTAAGCGCATCTAAGCGGATTTTCGACTCCCAAATACCCTTTGCCCCCCTCCCCATTCCCATGCCAAACAATCCACGATCTTTAACCGTCTGTTTTACACTTGACTCTAATTCATATACCCTAATCCATTTATAATGATCTAATAAACACTCGCAGTGCATGAACTTGGAGCATCTCCAGTTGAAAACTGCACTTAATTAATTTTAGAAATATAATGAAATTGAATCTACCGTCAACTTTCCTCTTGTAGTGCATTCGAATGGTCGTCTATGCCTCCGTTGTCTTAAGTGCTCTTATTTATTATTATTTTTTAGTTACGTCGCTTTAGCATTCCCCTTTTAATTTACACTCTGCATGGGTGTAAGGGACTAAAGAGGCGTGGCAGCAGCATATTCATCTCAAGCTCAAGTACGAGCTTTTGTTTCAAAGGGAGCACGATACTAGCATTAATTAAATTCCTTAGACGCTTAAAAAGGTGTTTCAATTTGTGCTGTGTTTTATTGCTTTTGCTGTAGCTATTGTTGCTTACATTATGCTACATAGTTGAGTATTTGCTGCAGTTGCAGCTGTAGCGTCTGCTAATTGGCAAAGAAGTTGCGGCAGTCAACAAACACATAGAAATAGTAAAGACAATCGAAAAGTCAGTTTGAAAACATGAATTGCAATTAAATGTGGTGGCGAAATTGCGGGATTTCGTTGATCCACAAGTCAAACACTTGGCCCAGAAACAGAATACAACAACCGCAGCTCAACAGCTTTGTCCGGCTGGCAGTTTCTGAAAAGCCAAGAATCTTGCCGTTGCTCAAGCTCAAGCTCAACTCTCGCTTATTTTGCATATTTCCGGCTTCCGTTTTGGCTGCGACATTGTTACGAGTTTCTATGCTACCATTTTTCGTAGAAAACTTTTCCTATATTTATTTACAAATAAATACCCTGCATTAAATAGTTTCGATGAAGGTATACTGCACTATAGTCCGACCTTATCAAAGCAATAATATTAGCTGGCATTAATAAAGCATTTTCTAGTCTGGCAGACTCCTCTCTCATTTTATTTGCATTTTTATTTCATTCTCTTTTTTGTCAAAACTTGTTTACAGGCGCAAAATTATTGTGACAGACGCTAACATTTACGACAAATATAAGAATAATATTGAAATGATGGGGACGTGGATGGAGGAATTGGAGTTGAGGGTGGGATCAGGGTGAGGGATCGAATTTGAATTTGAATAGGCATTGGCTTTTTCATGTAACAGGTAATTGTTTTTGTGCCTGTCGTTCTGCTTCATTTGGTTAGGTTTCGTTTTCGTGGCGTAGTCGTTATTATTATTTTTTTTTTCCTACTTTGGCATAATTTATTGTGTTCCTTGTCTCGCATTTGCATAAATATTTTTTTAATTTGCATTTTAACAAAATGCGAATTTCAGAGCTGCCTTTGCCACATAATCTTTATTAATACATAAATAGATACATATATACATATATGTACGAATATTGTAACAAGATATATAAGTTTTTGTATGTGTCCATTGTCTTTTTTTTATTATTTTTTGTTTTTGCTTTTTTTGCTGGGTTTCTGCAACTGTTTTATCTCGCATTGTTTACATGGGTTTGTCTGAAAAATGATAAAATAATAATAGAAGAAGCAAAAAAGGCAAACACAAAAGAATTGAATTGAAAGTCTATTATATTTGGGAAACGTAAGCCTTCCAACTGTATTTAAAGAGTTAGAATTACGCTTCAGTAGTTAATACCCTTCAAAAATGCAAATTCAAATTCAAATGGAAAACAATTTACATTTATCATTCAACAAAAATATTGGAGTAAATCCATGGCATATTTTATGGCAATTTACAAAGCAATAAGTAAATAATCAACTAAGTGGCGAGTGCTTTCAATTGATAATTTCAATGGCCTTAAACGTAATTTTAATCAAACACAATTAAATTCATTAATTAAATAATTGAGTTGACATTTAAGCGTGTATTCCACGAACTTTATAACTACTTAATTGCATTTCAATTACCTTTGAATTATTATTATTATTGCTATAATTATTATTTAATTCGCAATAGATTGGAGTAGAAACTATCACATATTTATGTATTGTATGTGTGAAAGTTTCTAGAGTTTTCCAGCCTCGGCATTTTCATGTTTCATCTTTTTTTACCTTTCTGTAACTACAAACAATAAAAACTAATTTTGCATCCTCTCTTTATCTGTCTTAAGGCTCTGAAACGTGCTGTACTTTTTCAGAAAGTACAAAGTAATGACAGCTTTAATTAATTTGGTAATTATAGAGTTTTTAGGAGTGGATATTCGCAAACAAGAATCTTCCTAACAAATAGGAATTCAAATTCATATTCGAATTTGTAATTGCTTTTCTCTTTATTTATCTTTGCTTTCTCTTCTTCATTGTGTAATTGTTAATTATAAAAGATCCTTTTCTGTCAGCCAAAAAGTCGAATAGGCGTAAACCAGTAAGATATATGTACTCAAGTATGTATCTATGTCTCTTTGCCCTTGCAGATACAAAACAGATATTGTGGCTAAATTACGACACCCTAGGCAAGTGTATAATGGGAATAAAGAATACGAGTTCAATAAAACTGAATTTGTGTGGCATCAAACGCGCATAATTTAATAAAGTCGACGGCGCGTTTGGGTCGTGGCCATAGCCCGACGGCGTTTGCGCCCTAAAGTAGGCAATCACTTTATTATTAAGCCAGACACACACGTATATAAATACATTGAAAAACGTTCACACACACACACATATACGCATGCAGAAGACAGTTCATAAAAAAGCAAACAAAATAATGGCATCAAATTTGAAGATTTGATGCGGCAAAATGCTTTTCACGTTTTCAGCATTTTGGTGGCTTTTGTTGTGAGTCTAGGCAGCTTATCGATAGATAATATATTTATATTTAAATAACACCTCATCATGCTGTTGTCGATGACGATGACGATGCCAATGTTACTCTAGAATCCGGATGAGGGAGCTCGGCAAGCAGAGCGACGATTGGGCTGACTGAGCAACGCTGCGTATGCGTAATATTGTTTGCTTTCATGTTACAAGCAGCAGGAGCAATCGCTAAAGGAGCGGCAGCCTTATAAATAAACTTGATCCATTACACACATACAATTTGACTTGGCTGCTGTCTTGAGTGCGATAAATTTGGGCTTATGATTTTATCCCTTTTATTATTGGCCACGCCCCCACGCCCGCACGCCCAGACGCCTTTCAGCAAGAGCGACAGTGCCTCTTGGCCTACCATTTTCATCTCATTTTCATATTCATTTTCATTCGGCAGCACAGTCTCATTTTCATTCTCATTTTCATTTTCATTTCAATTTTGTTTTTGGCTTTTGCCTGTCCGCTCAAGCGTGAAACAACGCTCACAAACAGAACCACATACTCGTGCACATTACATATCGCACAGACACACACACACTTACACTCACTTACACATCGCATTGTCAGCTTTTTGAAGAGCCAACACACAAATACCAAAAGGCATTTGCTTGAAAATAAATAAACTATATGTGTAGACTCTTACTCGGTAACAATAAGCAGGCAAGCAAATTAAACACACACAATGCGCACAACTTTTTCTTTGTTGGCATTCTCCTTTCCTTTCTTTTCCTTTCCTTTCCTTTCCTTTCGTTTTTTTATTTAACCACACAAAATGGGGCAAAAACTTTTGAGCCCTGTGTAACTAGAAAACGCTTCAATCAGCCAGCAGCAAGGCAGCAAATCAAATAAAATTAACACAATATAACAATAGGCATACTCGAAACTCGAATGAATGTCCTTGACCAATGCTATGGCTCTTGTAATGAGCACACACACACACACACACACATGCATTCAGTGAGCCACAAGAATGACTCGTTAAACAAATCAAAGTATTCCATCTGAATGTATTCACAGTTAAAGAGAAGATACAAATCTATTCAAGAAATAACCATTTCAAGTGTGGTTAAACAAGTTTTGCTTAAAGAGCGAAATACGATTAGATCGATTTCGATAATCATCATCTTCCATCTCGAACTTCGATTTAGTTATGTGCACATTTATGAGATCCTAGTTTGGATAAGATCTTTTCTCTTAGTTTAACTATAATTTTGCGTCAATAATAGAAATTAATATAATTTAATTATTAATTAAATTTAGGTATCGTTAATTTTAATTCATTGATTTTATATTAAATATATAATTATAAGTATGGGCCTTTAACAGCTCTGACAGATCTATAAATATAATTTATAGAGTTTTTATTTGAAACAAATTTCTCTGAAGCTTTACGTATATTTTATTATAAATGAACATTCATATGTAAGAAGTTCAGTCTCATGCAAACTATTGAATGTCTGTGTGCCTTTCCGCATTATTTTTGCAATCGAAGGATCGTTTTATTGCGCTGTTTGAGTACACATGCTTAAACACGTATACTTCTGCATATGAGTGTATGTTACATATTTATGTATGTGTATAATTGTGTGTGATTGTGCGTGCTCGTAATTATGTGCTACATCATCTTTTATGGGCATAACAGGCATACAAACATCTTCTGCTTTTATTTTCAAGTGTACGAGTATCAAACAGGAAATGTTCGTGTCTCTTGTGAATTTCTCCCTCCTTCCTCCCGCCTGTCCCGTCGCGCATACCCCGCTGTTGGCCTCTCGTTTGTTTGTGTTTAATCTCGTTTTAATGCCGTCGAGCATCATCGTAAAAATTATTACATTAAATGTCAACGCAAAAAAGAAGAGTCCAAGCAACATCCGAGCACAACACAAAATACAACGACAAAATATACAATATATATATATAAGAAAAGTGATCTGAGGAAGGGAAGAGAGCACTGAAAGAAAATGGAAAGTATGTAAGCAGCGAGTATAAAGAAAATCGGGTGGGCCCTTGGTTTAAGAGGGTCGTTATTATTAAATTTTACACACACACACACACATACGCAGCGATACACACGTACTGAGAGCAACAATAAAATGTGCGACTATATGCCCAAAAGACATGTTACTATCTCGCTCACACACTCTCCCCACACAGACTCGCAGACAACAACTTTATGCCCGGGCCACTAAAATTCAATTTTTACAAGCATAATATGTTGCAATGGCAACACTGATGACACTCACACACACACATACATATATACACACTGTATATATATATATAAACAACAACCAAAGAGACACACACACACATACTCAGCTGGCACACCTTAAACTTTCCTGCTGCCTTTGCCATTGTCTTTGTTAGCATCTTTCTTTGTCTTCTTCTGCTCGCCCGCAATGATTTTGTCAACTGCCAACTGCTTTTTATGTGTCGCACGTTATTAAATGAATTCAAGCGCGGAAAATTGCCAGCCAGACCAGACTTGCCCCCAAACCCCGCTACAGACACATACAACCAACAACAACACCTTGACACACACACACACACACACACACACACGCTGTCCACATCCAGCCAACCTTCAAATTGTTGGGCCTTTTGTCAATACCCGCCAAGCCCATAAAACGCCCATCAGATGGCATTTTTCTGCTTCGCTACAAATTGAAAATTTCATAAATTCTCGCTTCTGTTTTACGGGACATTCTACCTCTTATCTGGGTGCAAGGCGACTGGTTAACGGCTCATTAGTTTAATAAATATGGCACAATAAGCAATAGAATTGAATGTTGCCCTCAGATACTCGTACAACTAAAATTGCCAAAAATAAGATGTCTTTGAACAACAACTAATAAAATTGGCATTGTTTCCGGGTTTTTTTTAGAATTTGGGTTTTGTTTATATTTGCGACATCAAAATACTTCGAAAAATCGACTACTTGATTTTCGCAGAAGTTTTTCTCAAATACTGTCGCTAGATAATTTTTTTTTTTGACTTTTAATCGAGTTAATTTAATGAATTTCGTGAAAAATCGAAAGCTACCGTTTTTCGTCGCAGTATATTTGCAGAATTAAGCTCAGTTACTTTTAATTGGATTGAAAAATATCAAAATTAAATGCAGAATGAATTAAGAGGCGAAACCATGATTAAAACGTCACTTTACATGGAAATCGGATCAGTTTTGACAAAGCTATGACAGTGTGAAGTTAGTCACACATTTGACCTAGCAACTTTACAAGTCCAAATTTACGCGTGCATTTTGTATATACAACTATTTATTCTTTAAAAGATGTATTTTTTAAAGCTCTATATATATTGTTATCGATCGACAAATCGATTCATTTTTTTGTCGATTTTTACAGTTTAATAATCAAGAAATTTAATTAGGTTATTTGGTTTCTTTGTTTGGTTTCAATCCGTTAAAAATGTCATCATTTCCGCAAAACATGGCGAACAACACGAAAGTTTGCCTGGCAAAGTGCAAACTGCTTGGCATGTCATTGCACTGCTTGACAGCAATTTCCGGTTAGGAAGATCAAAATATATAGCATACTTTTGAGCGGCTGCACAATTGGCACGTTTGCCTGCAGTTCTTCAGCTGCTTATTAGTCAAGCAAACACCTACACACAGAAAGACACACAGAGAAGTGCATAAGAGAAATGTATCTAATGAGGCGTATAATCATTGTTATGTCAACAGTTTTGCTGCCTTTTGACAAACGACTCCTACACACACACACACACACACACACACACACACAGTGGAGAATGTTTAGAGTGTGTATAGAGAGCCATTATGGGGCACAAGAAATCTACTTGCACATGTCAATATAAATAAGCGACATAGCTCCACGCCCGAGTACCTACACAGCTCCACAGCATGTGTCGAAACTTTAGAGTATGAGCTGCAAAAAAAAAAATATATATATCAGACGAGGAAGAACTTCATTATTATCATCGTTATTTCTGTCACTGTTCTGTGTGTCAAGTGACACCCACACACACACACACACGTACACCCGCGCAGACAAAGAAAGTGACAGAACCAGGGATGTAATTGCAGGCAGCCAGCATCATGTAGGAAATAAGCAATTTGAGAGATCATTAAAAAGTTGAAGCGCCAAAAAAGCGACCCAAAAAAGCGGAAAAAAAACGTAAATAACACCCAAGATGAAGAAATAAAAACGACATCAATGCTAAAGGACATTAAATGCCAGGCACTCAACACACACATGCGTATGTCAGTCCAAGTGTGTGTGCGTGTGTTTGTAAGTATGTGTCAAAGAGAGGAAGCTAAGAACCATTTTGAAATGGTTTTGTGACAATTGATTAGTTGATGAAAGTTGCACACAGCAGACAGCAGACAACCGAAGACAGAGGGACAGAGAGACAGACAAGTGTGCACAGTGACGTTTAGGAAATTGACTCAATTTGGCATAAAAGTCTTGAGACACACAAATACACATTGAGAGAGTGTTGGAGCTACGGCAAATACTAAAAATGTAAGTAAGAACCTCAAGACGAAGGAGCTGCAAGTTGCAGTTGAATGCACGCATTTTGTGCCTCAGAGGCTTTTGTCAGTTCGCCCTCAACTTCAAACTCTTCCCCTACTCCGACCCCGACCCCGACCAACTGTTCTGACCTGGCTGGCAAGTTGAGTTTGCGTCAATAGCAGCCAAAAACACTCGACAAGCGACGGCAACAATGCAAAATTTTGTTAGTGGCTTTTGCCGCCAACCAAGAAACGCTTTCGGTCTTGGTTCCAGGCAGTGATGCCATTTTAGCTATTTCCGCGCTATGCTCAGCTGTTTCGAAATTGCTATTCTAAAGATAACTTGCATTTTTATTTATTAGCCTACTATCAGCATTTACATATAATACGAGCACAAAATAAAACAGGGACTGCAAATAGTAGTTATGAGTTTAAAAAAATAAAGAATAAAGAAGCGTCCTAGAAGAGTGGGAAAATCAGACAAGTTATTTTTATGGATAAACTATTATATGCAATTTTTAATTAAACAATTATTTGCAATTATTAAAACTAATTTAAATGATAAAAATTAAAAAATCAATTATTATTTTTGAATTTTTATATACAAATTTACCCTAACTTTTATTTCCAATTTTTATTTTAAAAATTGACACATAACTCTTAATAAAACAATTATTCCCTTTGTCAGCTTTTACAAATGCGTAGCAATGTTTCGTAACTTTTTTAAACTTTATCTAGCTGTTTTATCGCCTTAAATGCTGCCAACACTGTTCTTAGGTTTGGGCTAGAATTCGTCTTTGGCCAAAGGCTGTGAAAACCCGTCTGCGAGTAACATTGTTCAGCACTTATTCTGCTTGGTAAATAGTATTTGCATTTCATTTCTGACTCCAGTTCTTATTTTTATTGTTTTGTTGGCTAGTTTGCTGTACTGCACTTTGCTGTGCTAGTTAGCGACTTTTCACTACACTTTAAATGTCATTTGAAGTTGAGTTTCGAGTCCGCGGCAGCAGCTGCGACTGCGACTGCGATTGCGGCTGCCTTTAAGCAAATTAGTGTAACGTGCTGTCCAGCCAAGCAGCCAAAGAGTCGAGCAGCCGAGCAGTCGAGCAGTCGAGCAGCCAAACAGTCGAGCTACCAAGCTAGCGAGCCACCAAACTACCGAGCAGTCAAGCAGCAGGATCTAAGGACCTGGCATTGTGTTTAGCCATGCACATTTCTTTTTGTGCAGCGAGACATTTACCAACTACAACACCACAGTCTGCCCCCGTTGACGACTCGACGACAGCTTTTGTTCTACTTCGTCGCACAGTAGCTGAAATTTGTCGTAACAAGATTTGTTTTTGATTTGGATTTCAGTTGCTGTTGCTGTTGCTGTTGCTGTTCCTGTCGCAATCGCAATCGTCATCGTCATCATCATCGTCTTTGTTGCTACTTGAAAAGTGTGTGGCATTGGCGGACGCAACGCGACACATTTTTGCGTAAACAACTTTCCTTGTGCAACGAAATGCGAACAACAACAACAACAGCGAAAGCAACGACAAATTGCACTACAGGGCGACCAAAGTTGCAATTCTGGACAGAGCAGGCATTTGAGCCAATTAGACTTTATGCCACAGCGGGGCGGGGCACAGTTACAGTCACAGCCAACTTGTTGTTGTTCTTGTTCTTATGCTTGTAGTTGTTGTTGTTCTTGTTCTTGTTGATGTTATCATTTTGCCGGTCCGCCTTTGCGTTGCGGCTGTCAGAGTTACTGACGTCATTAGCTACGCAAAGCCAACTATTTCACAGCAATCAGTGGAGCAAACGTAACGTGACGTTAAGGCACAGGTTTTTAAAAGTTTCTTTAGAAAACTCACAGATGTTTGAATATTGATTTAATTTTGCAATTCCACGTTAGAAATTGTCTCATTAGAAATACACAGGACTGTCTTAACTAAATAATGAAAAATCACTTGACACATTATAATCAATTATTTTTTTATTTCTTTATTTAGCGTCGATTAAAGAAAGTCAAACAGAAAAAAAATAAAAAAAAAATGCTAGAAATATAACTTTAAATTATTAATTACAATCTGTTATACAAAATTTTTTTTAAATTGCATTTAATTCTAAATGGTTAACACTAAAATATTAAGTAGCAATAAATTAGTGAGTTTATGTATATAAATTCTTTGTGTATATGATATTTCTTACAAATAGTTGATAATAGTCGTAATTGAAAAATTCAATTTTTATATTATACACAGAAAAACGATGTCAGAAGTGGGGTAATCTCGGCTTTTCTTAAACCAAGTATGAAATACTTGAATGTTTCAATCCCGAATTCAATCCTAAAAATTCTTAAAACCAAAAAAAAAAAAAAAAATTAATTTATTTTATTTTTGTATTTTATTATTAATTTTATTTTTTTTATAATTTTTTTTTTGTTTTTAAATTTTTAAACTTTTTTTTCAATATTTTTTAAAATTATTTTTTTTTATTTTTTTTTTATCATTTCTTTTTAAATTTTTTGTTAAACATTTTTTATTCATTGTTTTTTTTTTAATGAAGCGAATGTTTGACAGCACAGTTGACTGGGGGAATCGAACCCAGGTTTTTTTAAAACAGGTTGGCGACTCTAACCACTGAGCCATCGGACCAGTTGAAATGAGAGAGGCCGAGAGAGAATCCAGTAATTTGGGCTTATTTTCCCATTTTAATCCCGATATAGACTTGATTGTTCAGCCTAATCCTTGAAACATACTTAAAAAATGCAGGCTTAAATTAAGTATTTTAGGCTTGATTTTAGAATGGCTTTTTTTTTTCTGTGTACTTATGATGAAAAATCACTTGAAAAATAATTGCATACAAATGTAAGTGTATCATCTCATAGTTAAATCAACTGTAGTTTACTTCCAAGTTTTGAGTATTCTAAATTTACAAGTAAAAACTTCTGCAATTTGACTATAATGATATTAGTGTCATTGGTAAAACAATTTAAAATCCTTACCAAATGTTGGAAAATCACCTGAAACATAATAAAGCGAATTGCTGGGTGTGTATGAATACTCATAGCACTTGTATTCGCTCATCATTACTCAACAGCTTTGGCTTCTGAGGGAAATCAATTACCCATCCGCTTGCATACACATAGATCTCTGCATTTCGAGTTGAGTTGATTTGAGTTGAACTGAATTGAGTTGAGTTGAGTTGAGCAACCATTTCCGTTGAAGGGGCCTCTAGAGAACGCTCTTGTACGCGGTGTCTATGCGGTGTCATGATAAATCATGTTAACCTACCCCTGTCCCCTGTCCCCTGCCCGCATCCCTGCTAGAAGTACCCGTTGGAAATTGTGAATCATATATTCAGTCTAAGTAGATGCAGCTCTTTTATTTTTATATGGACAAATCCGACGGAACATTTCAACAACATGTTGTTGTTTTTTGTTTTTTATTTATTTTTTTGCTTATCTACGATGATGCATACGGGAATCCCCCGTCATTCCCAGCCCCAAGTCCCGTTTTACTCTGAAGCATCCCTTTTCACAGTGAGCTACTTTATTATGCTAAAAACTCTGGGCCAAAGTGTGTTATATGGCATAATCCACTAACAAAAATTGAGCAGGAATTTATTATGTTTTATATGCCTAAACAGGCGTCAGTATCAGGAAACACGCGCATGAAGGGGCGTGGCAGGCGTGGCAGTCAAAGGGGGCGAGTGTGGACGCAAAAATACATAATGAATTATGCAGGGCACTCACAACTGGAATCCTCCACACACACACACGCACACACATACACTTGTATACGTACATACAGCAGACATATCAATAATTCAACAGTCTCAACGAGAAAGCCAAAACAAAATATACAAATCAAGCGCAAGAACTAAATCAACATTTGTTTGACTAAGAGATACCTATCAAAAGCTCACTTCATATATGTATATTAATAGATTGTAAGCGAGCATACCCTTTGCTGGGCTGCCCAGTAAGGGGTGTAAACATAGAGAAACGGGGCGAAAAACAAAGTAAAAATAAAATAAAAAATATGGCGACTGTCGGACTTGATGAATTATAGAAGTAAATCTGAATTGAAATATAACTGAGCCCTATATGTATTTAGGCGCATAAGTATGTCGATATATGTATGTATGTATATTAGGGTGTCCCTTATTTGGTCAAAGTCAGTATTTATACAACGCATAACGGGCTAGATCTACTCGTTAAGTTCTGAAGCTTACTTCAGTAATAAAGTTTGGTACCTCAATCGGAAAGGTATCATGAACTCCGTGTCAACATGATACGAAAAGTTTCCTTAACCGATTATATGTGACCAACAAAAAAATTTTAGTTTTTGTAAATTTTTTATTTTTTTGACTTTGTTTCCTGGGTCCTAAAGAACTCAAAACCAATGTTTTCACGCTTAATCAGAGTATCGATCAACCCATTCAAATAGTGACTGCATAAAAACATTTTAAAAAATCTCTTCGCTAGTATTTTTAATACTGATTTTGAAAACTGCCAAAAAGGCACTTTTTCCTCATGTTTCGATGCAAATTTGAAGTGCCTTTTTGGCAGTTTTCAAAAAATTAAAATAAAATACTAGCGAAGAGATTCTTTAAAACCTATATTAACAGTAACTATTTAAATTGTTTAAAGAAACTTTTTGCATAAAAACATTTTTTGTTTGAGACCCAGTAAAAAGTCAAATAAAATTGACTTTTACAATACAACTCGAATGTTATCAGTAGGTACGTTAACGGATTAAACAAATTTTGGTATCATTTGAAAGGAATTCAAAAGACCTTTCCATTGATACCAAACTTTACATGAAGTAAGCTCAAATTACGAGTACAATTAACTTTAAGTGTTGTGTAAATACTTTTGACCACCCCAATGTATATGCATATATAAATAAAGGCATGTGGACGGACATACACCTGAATTTTTGGTTTGAGGTCAGAATGTTAGAATGGATATTGAGATTGGGTCGAGTTGGAATTGGAATTGGAGTTGGAGCTTGGAGCGTTTTATTCTGCCCGAGTAAATTTATCGCAATTTTTCGGTTATTATGGCCAAATGAAATGCACACCATATAAAGTGTAATATTTCATCACAGTTAGCCGAAACAGACAGACAGACGTGTGCTCTCTCTCTCGTTGAAGGGGAGGCAGGTAAACGTTATATATAAATAAAAAAAGATTTATTGTTGCACTCATAGCATTCATTCGCCCATTCGTTCTTTCGCTTCGTTCACTTGAGTGTAATTTATGCGACCAAATATTGAATTAATTCGCATTGCTTTATCAATATAATCGTATATTTTGGGCACTATTTGAGACTAATGAGCTACGGAGCAAGCAACAAGCAAATCGAAAAGAAAATACTTTATATGAGACGAGAATTTCAAGTAAACTACAAAGCCGATAGATTGAATGATAATGCTTCACAATCGGATATAGTTATGTGCGTACTTATGTAAGGGGAAAAGTTCTCAGAAATACTTATGTAAATGTCAACAAAATTCTAGGTTTAAGAAAGCGAAATAAAATATAAAATACATTGGGAAAAATCCTTACCCTAATGCTCCATTGGTCTCTGAGTTCAAACGAACTCCGGACTCCGGAATACTCGTACATAATTAATAGAGCAGCTAATACCTATTTCTTGGACATCTCTCTAGATAAAGGAACTCATCCTGTCCGTTTTTGACAAGACAATGTAATACAACACGACGAAAGCTGTGTATGGCAAAATAATACAAAAACAAAATAGAAAAAAATTGAAAAAAAAAAATAGGAAACTTTTGACGAGGCTTTGGCTGGTGCACGGCAAAAGAATACAAAAAAAAAATAGAAAAAAATTGAAAAAAAAAAAATAGGAAACTTTTGACGAGGCTTTGGCTGGTGCACGTGGCCAGGCTTAGTCTGATGGCTAAGTGGCTGCAGTTTTTGGATTTCGTTTTCGTTTCCGTGAATTGCTTTTAGTCCCACACAAAGCTGACGTAAGTTGGCCTTAGATCACGAGCCGCTTTGAGCCGCATTCGTGAGTGTTAAAAGTACTCGTAGTTAAAGTGCATTTGTTTCTCGAGAGTGCCATGCATTTTTCAAGTGAACCTGCCGAGATTCACCCAGAGACTTGTGTGGACAAACAAAGGCTAACAAAAAACTACAAAAACTACAACAACAAAAAACAGAAAAAAAGAAACTTGGAAATACTTTAAGTTTGCTCGAGCTGTAACTATACAGAAGATAACGAAAGTATATGTATAAAGCAGAAAAGCCTAATGTGTGTGCGCAGAAAGTTTACAAAAGTCGTTTTTAGTCGGATTCCAAATTCGTATGAATTTCAATTTTAGGAAGGGGATTTCAACTTTATTCGAGCCGATATCGTTAATAAATATTCATAAGAATCGCGCCAACTATTTGGGCGAGTAACGCATAAAAGTTGAGTTGAGTTGTAAATAATCGGGTTCACTCGCAATCACGTTTCAGTTAACATCCATGGCCTCAATTGGGATCCAATTACAAATTTCTTAGGGCGCTAATTCAATTACGACTACCCGCCAGCCGTGCGCCAACTGAATTAAGCTACTTACACAATAATTGACTTCAACAAACTGCATTTGTTGCGCATTTATCTGCGGAGAGGTCCCCGCAATTCACCACACACCACCCACCACCCACCACCCACCACTTCACTACTCCACCCACCACTCAAGTGCCATAAAAGATAAAAAGTAAACTATATCAGAGTGGTGAAGGAGGGCGGGAAATGGAGCTGGGCAAGATGAAGATGGCGTAAGCTAGCGCCGAAGTGCGTTGGGCTTTGTTTACTCACCAGGCGGCATTTCCGTTTCCTCTCCAGCGTTTACCCCATATCCAGCTGTGGTTTCTTCTCTCTCACTTGTAGAGCTGCAGCTCCATCAAATTGCAATATCCGCGATAGCGACAGTGACAGCGACATCGACATCAAGCGCCTGCCATCGATATCCAAGGCGCTTGACTGCGTCTCTCTTGCTATAAAGCCCAATCCCAGCCCAATGCCAACTCTTAGCCACTGTGCCATCAAGTCGAACCCCACTGTACTGTGTACAATGTGCAAGATTAATGCATTTTAGCCAGCCAGAGCCGCATTGTGTGGGTTTGAGAGTGAGTATCTTAATACTTTGGTTTCACTTAAAATGAGCAGCTCTCTCCTTGCTCTCGACTCCTTCCTGTTTTACATTTTGCCTTCAATGAACCAAGGAACCGCCTCAAGCTCTTTGCATATCGATGGTTCTTAAGCCAGTGACTTGTTTCTGTTTAAAGAGCAGTTTACCCTCGAAGGGCTGTTTGTTGTTAGTACGAGGACGAGTACTCGTAGTTGGATACCAAGAGATTGGGGATTGGAATGAGTATGCAATTTGATTGATGACCGCACATTCATCGGGCTTAAATAGTTGGCATTTGTTGTTGTTGTCTAATGAACAGGCTATTCAAACATACTTGAACAGCTTGACGACACCCAATTATGGACTATGGCTAATTAAGTTCAACATTCAAAGCAACTCGACTCACAGACGACTCGACGCTGCTGACTAAATACTAAATACATACTAAATACTATTTAAGCTGCTTTTCAATAGCAGTACCTAAAAGCTGCTTAAAATGCATTCAGCAATAACATTACAACATTCAATTAGTATAAATTCAATATTGAAGTTTTCTGAGCTTTATTGAACTCACAATAAGCTTATACAGTCGCCACTGAATGTAAAAAACACACAATACTATTCGATATTGTAAGCATCTATGTTTATTTTGAATTTAGTTTTAAATAACGAACAATAAAAAAGCCATATATTTTAAATAATAATTTTATAGCAATTAGAAACAAAAAAAGTCGAGAAGTAAAATACATTATGTATTAAGTCGAAAAAGTTTACCTTTTTCTCACTTGGCTATGTTTCATTTCCGCGCTCAATTCGAGACGTGTTAATTAAATATCTATTCGCTTAACAAAATACTAATTTAATCAAATTTCAAACAGGGAATGAAAATTGGCCAGATAGGTCACAAAATTGAGCAACTAAATAAAATAATTAATTAAAGAGTCATTGATGTGGCTGATGCCTCGCTACACAACAACAAAGTGTCAATGATCCAAAGCTGTAATTAAATTAACAAGCACGTATCTATAAACATAAAACAAGCAGCAACAATAAAAAAGAAAAAATATATAAAATAACAGGTGGCAAACAAAGTACAGCACGTAACAAAAAAAAAAAACACGTGGGAAAAAACTTTAAAGTGTGCTTCATAAATTGCAGTTGTTGTCGCTGCTGATGATGCTCACCATGCGAGGGTCGGACGATAAGTAGTCATATTCTGCATATTATGACTCCTTGAAGTTATCTACGATTTCAATTCTGTACAGAATATCAAATGCGTGAAATATCAATAGCTAGAAACTATTATCAATTCTATCTATAGCGTTCTCACTTTCAGACATCATTAGTTGCTGCTTCCTTTTTAAGCCCAGAACTCTTCAGATAACTCTCGTTTGCATATACGCCTGTGTTTACTCTTACATAAATGGCAAATTAAATAATGTACATTTAATTAAAATGACAAACCAAATGGCAGACGAGCAAACAGTTGACGCCAGGTGGCGCCACCATCTGAAAGACAACTTTCGACTTGAAAATGATTTCACTCTATCACGCTGAGAAGCGTGTTTGTGTTGTGTCTTTCATTAGACCCCGTACTTTAAAAAAGTAAAGGGGTCTATTAACTTTGTCACAAAAAAAAATGTGCGTAACAGGCAGAAGGAGGCGTAGCAGACCCCATAAAGTATATATATTCTTAATCAGCATCAACAGCCGAGTCGATATAGCCATGTCCGTCTGTCCGTCCGTCTGTAAGAGCGCCTAGATCTCAGAGACTATAAAGGTGCATTTAGACTAGTTGACACAGCGTCAATTTCAGGAAAGTCAACTATTGGCAACCAAGGTCAACGCATTATTTGCGTTTACATTAGTTGACTTAGTTGACCAAATAGCATGTTCGGCAACTACTTTTTCAGTTGGTCAACGCAAGAGCTATCAATGCATTGTCGATGAAGTTGACAGCTATTTAAACTAGTTGACATTAAAATTCGTTGACGTTTGCTTTGCCATTGCTGTTTAGTTGACATCGATATTTTGTATTATGATGATATGATATTTCCCGTTTGTTGCGGTTTTTGTAATCGGAGTTTGTGTTGTCCCATAAATTTGGCATTTCTTCAACGCGATCAATTAAAAACACTTTTCATCCGTCCAGCTTGTGTTTTTTTTTCATCAGCTTGTTTTGTCGTTATGTCGTCGTCGTTGCTTATTTCAGCAAAAATATCCGTAAAGTCTGGATCAATTTTTTGTCAATAAAACCTTTTTAACTTTTGACTTATTCAAATTAAATAGTGTGCATTTTTGCTTTGTTAGAGGTGGCCAAATGTCGATGTGCCATCAATCGATAGCTTCCGATAGTAATCGGTTTCAATCATGCAACCCAAGAATATTTTCGTTTTAGTATATATTTAATATATATTGTATAGAATATATTTATAAATAATTAATAAAGTATTTTATTAAATTTATGATTTTATAATTATGATTTTTAATACAGTTCTCCGCAAAAAAAGATGTTATTCAACCAACAATGATGGTGAAATCGAAGTGTTTGCCACCTCAGTTATGTTCACAAAGTTTGCCAACACAAAGCAAAAGAATGAACATGAAGTCAATTTGAATTTCCATTGTCAACGCGTAAATTACGAGTTCAATAGTTGACAATAAGTGTTTACACTATGTTTACACTCACAATGTCAACTGACATTTTTCGCATTGTCAATTTATAGTCAACGGAGCTGTTGACCGTGTTGACCACTGTTTACACTAGGATTGACTAAGTTGGCATCAAAATTTACTTGTTTGTCAACTAGTCTAAATGCACCTTAAGAGCTAGAGACTCCAAACTTGGTATGTAGGTTCGTCTATATTAAGAGCAGATCGAGTTTGCTTTAGATTTTGGATCAGACCACTATATCATATAGCTCCCATAGGAACAATCAGTTGAAAATCAAGTCTGAGTATGAAAAACTTTTTTTCTGTTTGAGATATTTCAACCAAACTGACAGAATATGCATAGAAGATGGTCTCATACATACTGACCAAATTCTAGAAAATCTAGAATCGAACTACTATATCATATAGCTCCCATAGGAACAATCAGTTGAAAATCAAGTCTTAGTATGAAAAACTTTTTTGCTGTTTGAGATATTTCAACCAAACTGACAGAATACGCATAAAAGATGGTCTCATACATACTGACCAAATTTGGTTGGAATCGAACTACTAAATCATATAGCTCCCATAGGAACAATCAGTTGAAAATCAAGTCTTAGTATGGAAAACTTTTTTGCTGTTCGAGATATTTCAACCAAACTGACAGAATATTTACAAAAGATGGTCCCATACATTCTGACCAAATTTGATTGAAATCGGATTACTATATCATATAGCTGCCATAGGAACGATTAGTTGAAAATCAAGTCTTAGTATGGAAAACTTTTTTGCTGTTCGAGATATTTCAACCAAACTGACAGAATATTCACAAAAGATGGTCCCATACATTCTGACCAAATTTGATTGGAATCGAACTACTAAATCATATAGCTCCCATAGGAACAATCAGTTGAAAATCAAGTCTTAGTATGGAAAACTTTTTTGCTGTTCGAGATATTTTAACTTAACTGACAGAATATTCACAAAAGATGGTCCCATACATTCTGACCAAATTTGATTGAAATCGGATTACTATATCATATAGCTGCCATAGGAACGATTAGTTGAAAATCAAGTCTTAGTATGGAAAACCTTTTTTGCTGTTCGAGATATTTCAACCAAACTGACAGAATATTCACAAAAGATGGTCCCATACATTCTGACCAAATTTGATTGAAATCGGATTACTATATCATATAGCTGCCATAGGAACGATCAGTCCAAATAAAGTCTTAGTATGAAAATCTTTTTGTTGTTTGAGATATCTTTATAATAAGTACGGGGTCTCCGACAGTCGAGTACCGCTCGACTGTAGCACCGCCGACTAGTTTTAAGTTTTTTTTGTATTCTTTATATGATACGACGAATAAAACTAACAAAGCGTGGGGATAATTTTAATTTTATGTACTTTCTGTTGCAGACACACGAGCCAAACTTCTCAAAATTGTTTTGCCAACGAGAGCAACAACAATAACAACAACAATAGGGAACTGCAGCAGTCGCAGCTATAAATCTTAGCATACCGCAGGGCGCACAGCAACTTTTGTGGCGCTTGCGGAAGAGCCAAAGGCGTAGGCAGCTGGAGGAAGATGGGGGCTATTGTCCCCCCATTTGAAAAGAATTGTTTAAAAAGAAACGAGTTAATTTAACACGAGGAATGCTCAACTCACTACTAAAATCACCCATTTTATATGTATTTAATTTCATAATTGACCTTAGATTGTTGGAGATATTAGTTAACATGCAATATAATTCAACTGAAACGATATAATGCATCTTTTCTGAGTATTTTTTGAAATTTTTGAATCACTTCAAATAATCGGACCTGTTCCGAATTTCACTTTCGATAAGATTTGTCGGAATTGAATTTCGGCTATATTCAGCGGATTGATATAAATTTGTGTTGATGAGTTTAAGCCCGATAAAGCAAAAAACGATCATTTTCAAACACTTAGTCTAAGTTCAAAGTGAATAAATGCATATGACTAAATGCTAAAAAGTAAAAAGTGAAAACCGGAGCAGGCCTGAATATGCATTTTATTTTCTACAATTTTGTGTAGGTAAATAAATACGTCAATATTTTTTGGGTGTACTATACAAAGGAAGGCAGTGAATAAGTTAACGAAAACTCCGCGAAGACTGTAATGAATTCAATTTGATATTTCAAATACGTAATAAAAAAAAATAATATCATTATGCTTTGAGCCCCCTCCCCCCTCGAACATAGCTGACTGCGCCCCTGGACGAAGCAGAGCCAAAGTCTCGCCGAGTGCCACAATGTGGCTTGAGCAATTTGTGCAACGACTACAATAACAACTATTCTCTGTGGCAGTGAGTGCAACTGAGAACAAGAGCAACTGTAACAACAGTGTGTGCACAAAGTATGTACACACGAGTGAGGACTTCTCGTGCATTAGTTTTAGTTTCCACATCATATGGCGCTGGGGGTGTCATATTGAAAAAAATTGCTTTCAAATTGGGCCAAGCCAAGCCAAAAAAAATACTTAAAAGAAAAACGCAAACCGAATGGGTGAAAAAAATGCTGAAACAAAATGACCAGTGGCAACTACAAAACGCTTGTTTCCAAATTAATTGCAATAGTTGCAAATAAACCAAAAAAAGAAAAGTACAGAAATAACAAATGGAGCTGCGGTGCACCGAAAACGTAATACCCTAAAAAACTAGCAAATAAACTAAATTTTACTCAGCCGTTTTTGAAAAAATACAGAGTTCTTCATATTAAATAAGCCAGAAATGTTCGTTCATCCGATCAAGAAAAAAGCTCAAAAACTTTATTTTAACTTATAACTAAATATTGTAGAGACTTTTATAAAGGATTTTGTTCTGAATATACATATATACATATGTACATCTCCCAAAAGGGTAAAGAATGTACGTTCAGAAGCAAGAGAGAATCTGAAAAAATAAACCCGAAAACAATTTGAGGAATGTGTGTGAATATTCTACTTTTTTTTTGTTTTTTTTTTTTTGTGCTTTGTTAGTTTTGAGCAAACTAACTGTGCACAGTGGGACAAATCGAGTGGGCGGAAAATGCATGCAAGTTGACAAGTTGACGACAGCTGGCATTTGGCCGGACAGGTATTGTGGTCTTTTGGCAGTCATGAAATGTCTCTGCAAATGTGCACATATGAGAATTGTTGATGTCAAGGATTTCTAAACTTGAGGGCATGAATTTTCCGAAAAAAATTCATTTTTACATTGTAGTAAATGTTTTTGAGGTGCAAAAACTTTTCTCATGTAACGCAAGTCAAGGCTTTCCAATTTTCATTCGCTTTGTTTTCAGAGCGAGCGCCATTTGGTTTAAATGGACTGTCCATTTCAGAGCCAGTTGGCAGCACTGTTCATGCTGAAACAGGGATGTCTGTGCTGAATACTTAAATATGTACTTATATTAAATGTTATGTTTATTGATTTTGTCGAATGCTTAATGAATTTCAAATACACACGCATGAATGTGTGTGTAAGTGCATATTTTAATAAGCAATAAGAGCGCTGTGAAAGCTCAAATGAAAACTGTATATTGCTTCAATTGCCAATTTTACAAATAATGGCGAAAAATTCATTTCAATATTTAGTGTATTACGAGCACATGAGCTCACTTTCAGTTCAACAAAATAAAAACATGAATGCATGCTTTACACATGACAAGCAGTAACATTTTTCATTAAATATATATGTATATATGTATACTTGTACATAAAATATAATTCGATCACAAGATGAGCCGACTCAGAAATGTATTGAAGTTTGTTATAGCCTCTTCATTTGGCACTCCATGGTTATTTATCTTGTTAGCCGCATACCCAAAGACACACCCAGACCAGACCAGACCAGACCAGACCACATACTACGAGTGCCAGACACGCCCCTCGCCCTTTTGCACCATATATAAATTAATCAATTGCAGAAACACACACACACACACTCACAAAGAGAGAGAACTACAGTCGCCCGCAGACAAATATTTGCCACATCTGTATAAACTTTGGACAAAATACGGATTGCTGTCCAGTTCAGGCAACAAAACGAGAGTCCACGTTGGGCATCAAAGCTACAGCTCAGCTGTCAATTGAAGTCATCGCTGTCACTGTCATGACAGACAACATCACAAATATATGTACACATATATATACACACACAAACACACACAGGGACACACACGCATGCTGTGGACCAACTGAAATGTGCTGTTGACTGTTTGTTGTGTGCTCGTCTATAAATCATGTTAATTACGTTATAGCAAATAATTTGCCTGCATTTCCACACACACACACACGCACACACACATATGTAATATATTCGATACTCTCGCAGCCTCGCAGCTTTCCGTCCTCCATCCATGGCCCATTTCAGTTGACGGACAGTTGGCAGTTGGCTAACATCTGTAATGCATCACTTATTTGGTTGTTGTCATGCGGCTCGACAATATTTGCGGTTGGTCTGAATCAGCAAAGCAACTCTGCGTTTACTCAACATCGTTACAGTTGCAGTTGCAGTTGCAGAAAGCAGAATCTGTTTCGGAACTTGATTCGTTCTTATTATGTCCTTAACCAACACTTTATGCTAAATTGATTCAATCAAATTCAATCAGAATCAATCTAATCTGCAGGTAGATTCGATCAGTAATCGCTTCATTCCTTGATGAAACCGTCAACAGTGCCGCTAACGATACAATTTTATACAAATCAACCAACTCATTTACATTGAAAATATTTTATATTATTTTATTTCAATGGTTCGTGGTTAAAACTAAATTCATCGTTCGTGAAATACATTATATATCAAGACATATTTTTATTTTGTACCATATTTTTTTTAAGATTATACGGAGCCCAATTTGCATATTGATATCTGAATTTTTCCTGAAATTTCGGATTATTTTGAAAATTCAACTTTTTTCAATTCATTTCATACATTGTAACTATTTATTAATTACTATCTTACATTCTGGCGCTACTAGAATTTAGCAATACAGGAGTGCACAACATTAATGTTTAACTATTTAATTATAATATATTTTTTTTTGTATTAAATCGATTGAATTGTTTGTTGTATTGTGATATAAACAGGGCACAATTTGGAATTCGCAAATTGAAGAATTCATAAAATAGTTAGATTACTAAATAATATTTATAGAAACAGTTTACAAAACCATTGCTCAATATTTATTTTGAGTTGCGATTTTAAACACATTTGGTGCTCAGACATTGTTAAATACACTATGACAATAAATTCGTGCGTTTGACAACACTGTCACACATAAGACAGACAACCTTACCTCACAATCACTTTGAGTGAACGAACAATTGTCAGCTCGGTATTCTATTTACGTTCATTCAACTCTGTCTCGCTCCCTCTTTCCCTATCGCTGTCTCTCTCTCTCTCTCTGTCTCTCTTTCTCTCTGGGCGATTACAGCCTGGTCCCAGCTAGCACAACAATTGCCTGTGGCAGCCCCTGGGAGTCGGGAATAGAATGATAGTAGAGTGTGTCATAAGTACTAGCGAGAAAAGTAAGTATGGGCAACGTTGCCCTGGTTTAATTGAGTTTACCACAAGCAAATAGCCTGACTGACAGTTGAAGTTGCAACTTTAAGCACTTGCCCACGGACAGACGGAGAGATAGAGAGAGAGGGAGATAGGGAGAGAGGGAGAGAGAGCAGCAACAACGGGCACTTGAGCATAGCAGGTCCTTGCGGCATTTTGTACCCTGTAACTTTCTAGCATGGCTTTCGAGTCAATTAAATAAGATTTCCCTGGAATAAGCTAAGTACGTTTTGGAATTAATTCAAGTCTTGAATCTCAATCTTGAACCTATCTAAGAATGTATTTGTTTCTAGTAAAAAAAAACATACCTAATTTTATAATATTTTCAATCTTGAAACTTAAATTTTAATAAGTTTTCAAAAAAGAAACTATTGTTTCTGGAAGTATTTTAGCCAAACTCACAGATTTTATGTTTGGCATGATCTTTTATATTCTGACCAAGTTTGGATATCATTGCAACAGTCAGTCAGAGTTTGAAATTCAGCATCGTTTCATACTTAATTCAAGAATAATTGTACACAACAATCTAACTATTTTAGGGCGGACATACTTAATAGTACTTAATAGTGATTGCGTATTCTACTGAGTGTAGAGTATCTTTTAGTTGGACAATCTTGAGTAGCACTTGCATACTAGTTTTTTTATTTGTTCAAGCGCACAAGTGGCCATCATAAAGCAGGCCACACAAAATGGCCGCACGTCGAGATTTCCACTCAACACTCAAAGTAAAAAGTGCCTCGCAAGACAATGGCGATGACGATAGGCCATCATCATTTGGGACAGCACACAACGTAGCCTATCCACTTATTTGTTGTCCTACATATTTAACCATGTGTTCCACTCACATACACAAACACACACACACACACACACACATGTGTATGATAGCCCTTTGGCTTTAGGAGTAGGTCGTGTTTGTCGCTGGCTGTCGTTTAATGCACTGGAAAAATGATTTGATTGGGCCAGTTCCGTTGCCGTTGTCGTTGTCGTTGTCGCTGTCGTTGCCGTTGCCCAATTTGCGGTCGAGTTTTTCTTTACAAACTGTGAATGCTGGACCCCACTTATGTGGTTCCAAGTTGTTCGACCAGCTCTCTAGATCTACATACACACATAACTCGAACTCCAGCACTGACCTTGTCTCTTTGTTGAACTACCATCTGAGTGCCATTGTGTGCTTCAAATTTATGATTTGAAATGTGACTTTGAAAAGCGAATCTGGCAAAATACTCATATCGTCGTATCTTTGCCTTGTCGTTGAATTTGCCTGGAACGTCTTTCAGTTTCATCTTTGCCTTTTACGTTTGCCTTCGTTTCATTTCGCTTGACATTTCACTTTTGCCGTTCTCACAATATTTTCCTGTATGCCATTTTTGTTGCCCTTTTCGCTAACAAACATATTCTCCTTTCCTCAGCTTTATATTATAATTTTTTCCTTTCTCCCTTTGGCTTGTGGTTTGCCTGTGAATCCAAAAGGATATGCTGATGATGCTGTGTTGTTTGTCATGCATGCAAGAAGTGAATCTTCACTCAGATACTGGCACATTGAATTATCAGTGAGAGCCTCAAAGACACGCTTATGAGCTGAGTGAGGCACCGCAAGAGCTGTAAACTCTTTAAAATCGAATTAAGTATTAAATGATATCATTGAAAATATAACCTTTATTATGGAAAACTTACACTACTTTGTATGCTATGTAATTGATACATTAATTGAAAACATTAATAGGCCTTTCTTGAAAGTCTTTACGAATATTCTTTAAATATTCACAATGTACGTATTAACAACCTTATAATTTTTTGTTGATGTTTTTAGTTTTAGAAAAAATACAAGCTCACAGACTCTAATTATTTTTTTACACAAAAAACTTGTTTATTAATTCATTATAAAAATAAGTCCTTAAATCAATGAAATTCCTGCTACACTTTGCTGATTTCGTCTAAAAGTATAAATAATTAAAATTGATCAGCTTAGCATCAAGGCTCGTTGAGTGTACAGTAATTAAATTCAAAATATGTATAAAGAGCATGCTTGAATTCGGTTTGCCCTTCGCTTGCAAGTTCCTTTCATGTTTTTTAATTATTTTCTTATGCCTCACTTAAGTATCTTTCGCCTACTTGCCTACTCTCTACGCACTTTTCTAGTGCTTTGTAATCTTTGCGGTTTGTAAGCCTTTGTGGGAGGCTTCCATATTCGTCTCCTTTTCATGGCCCCTTTCGGCATTTGAGCCCTGTATCAATAATGTGGATTTTTGGGGGCCGTCAGTTGCCGGCTGTTGTCCTTTTGTCGTTGTTGTTGCTGTTGCTGTTGCTGTTGCATTGTATTGGTGTTGCTTTTGCTGTAAAGATTTAATCTTTAGCTGCTGTGGATAATTGCGGACTTAAGCATGCGCATAAAAGTCATTACGTTGACTGCCGCAAAACGAGCAATTTAGATTTATTCTAATTAGTGGCCCAGCTACAGCGGCAACAACAACAACAACGACAACAGCTACAACGACAATTCAAATGCTAATCAAAGCATTGGGGCTACAAGCGGAAGCGTGTCTTGAAAAATGTCGCGTCTTAAGCGATGAAGTTGCCTGGAAAATCTCATTGAAATCAACAGCAGCTGTTCACATTTTCCTTTCTTCTTTTTTACGTTTTTTTTGGTCCCTTCCGCTTGGTTGTTGCTGTTAGTTGTGGGCATATTGCGCATACGGTCTGTGAGCCGAGCTGATAATTTAAAATAATTTGCACGCATTTCGATTGCAAATGATTTGACATCCCCCAAGCTTACTTCGAGTATATTAAATATTTAAGCCAAGCAATTTATAAAAGTTTCGTCTAAATGAGAAGTTTGCCTTCATTCATTTTCAGGCTTTACTTGAAGTTAGCTAAAAAGCATCTGTTTCTAGCTAAGAATTTTGTCTATCCTTTTTTTATTTTCTTAATTTTAATTTCAAATCTTTTACAGATTGTTGAAGGATTTACATTTGATTCTTTTGATAAAGAAAATTTCGTGATTTGATTCCTGCTTAATGTAAAATATGCTCAACAAAATATATTCATATTGCGAGAGTATATCATTTACTATCTTTTTGTCGAAATCGCTACCGTTAAAATATCCCTTTGAATTAGACTAATATGGTAATATTTTGGGCGTGTTTTAAACTCATTTGGTTAAATGGGCGCTTAAACAATCAGTTATGTGTGCCTTATCTGAGCTTATGGTAACTGACTTTGTCGTACTCCAACCTTATCATTCACTTCACTTCGCTTTCATGCCTGTCTTTCTTTTATATTGACTTGCTGCTTTAGCTAATGATTCCCCCTCCTTGTTTCAGTACACGCAACAGCGACCACGTGGCGTATACGCAATGCCAGTCACTTTGTTTCAATATGCATGCCACGCCCTGCTTTTTCGAACGCCCACACATGCTGCCAGGCGGCCAGGGCGGGTCCAAAGTCACTTAACCAAATAAATTTTCAACAAAAAAAAATAATAATAAGAGGAAAACAAAAAAAAAAGATAAGAGAGAGCAGCGCGGTGCGTTGTTGTTGTTGTTGCTGCTGCTGTTGTTGTTGTTGTTGCTGTTGTTGTTGTTGTTGCTGATGTTGCTCAAGTATTTATTTTGCCTGAGTGCGCTACAGTTTTTAAGTTTGTTTGCGCTGTGTTTGCAGCTCAACTCAAGGCACAACTTGCAAATATTCATTACAAACACACACACTCACAGACACACACACACGCACACACACTGACAGTTAGCGAGAGGAGAGAGAGCGAGAAGGAGAGGGAGAGGGAGAGTAGTCTCAGCGGTTGAGCTGTCTCACTCACACAGAACAAACTTAATGTGATTAAAATTGTATGGCTGTTGGTGGATACTGCTGATTTTTCTGCTCCTCTCCAGCTTGCGCTGTTTTCTCCTGCTTCTGCTTCTGCTCCTGTTCCTGCTCCTGGAGGTTCCTTCGGCACCTTAACGTCCTGCACTTTTACCTATGCCACGGATCTGGCATCTTTTAAAAACAGCGGCGAGCAACAGCAGCTTGCAATAAAACCAAAGTGTGGCAACGCTGCCAGGGTACCTCCCTCCTTCCCCGCGTCCCTCCCCTCACAAAAATAGTAGTGAGCCTGAGCTTCAGAGCTCAGTTGTTCAACTTGGAGACTCGGCGTTGTGGCGGCCGCATCTTAAAGTAGCAAATTTATTTGGCATTTCTTGATTTTATGTTGCGTTTATTTTGCGATTGCGCATACGCCACGTTGGCCCAAGACGCAACTGGCAAGTGGCAACTGGCAAGAGGCAACAGCATTGTTAAAGCGCCGCTTAATGGATGCTTAAATAAAATTTTAAAGCATTTCAAATTTAGTGTCGAGTTTTAGTGTTTGTCATTAGTGTTTTGGCAGGCGTTAAATATTTAATGGTCGCTGCGGCCCTCGAAACGAGGTCGAAAACGAACACGAAAACCAGAAGGAGAAACACTGTGTGAGAATGAGTGTGAATGCCGCTTGAAGCGTTGGAAATTTGCAACAAAGTGTTTGTGTTGTGGATAATTAATATGGCAAAAGGCAGGGGCTAGTTTACACTTGAAGCTTTTGGCAAATTGACAGAAGGTTTACGACAGTTCTCAACTGTCCGGCAAAAGTTACAATTGTTATGCACACACACAGAGCAAATTTCACATGGCACATAGCAAACACAACACATCCATTGCTGCATAGACGAGTAAATAATGAAAGACCATAAAGAGTAATATTTAAGTTAATCGCTAGAGTTCACGAAGCAGTTAACAAATAGCTTTAACTCAATTTTTGAGTGCTATTGGGGTGAGATCACTGTTTAGAGTACTCATCATCGAATGAGCGAATGTCTAAAATTGTAAAGTTCACTTTAAATTAGCGTCTATTTTCTAATGCTCATGTGAAAGTAATGGTTTTGTTTTGTCGAGTGGCAACTCAATTAAGTGTGGGGAAAATTCAGTTAAAGTATTCTACGAGGGCAAGCAGGCGAACTAAGAAGTCAGTAGGTTTTCGAACTATTTTCTAAGAAACTTGACCTCAAATAAGTGCAGGCAAACGACTAAAATATGAATAATGAAAGGTAGAAATCACTGTTAAAAATTAATTTCTTCGAATATGTTGCAGTGCTTGATTTATCATTCTTATTTATTACTTATAATATATCTACAATAATTGTATAATTTGAATTGAATAGTTATATTTTTTTTTTTTCTGGGTTTTCCTCAATCTTTGCAATTATTATAATTAAAACTCAACATTACTAAAAAATTCATTTTGTTTCAAATTTAAATTACTTCAATTAATGATTTTAAATTCTATACTTAAATTTAATTTTGAATGCGACTGTTTTTTTCGACTGCACTTAGGTCACATTAAATATAATAAATTAAAATAAAATAAAAATTAAACTTGCTTAAGCTTAAGTTTGCGGTCTAACTTTAACCAATTCCACAAAATACAGTGCTCTTCAAAATAGATTACCCGACTTGCTGACAGGTTGGCAGCACTGCACTTTTAGTTTTATTACAAATATCATCACAAGTTTAAGTGTAGATATACGTTAACATAAGGACACAAATTGAAATGAATTTACATATTTATGGGAAGTTAACTGACAGCATAGGCAAAAAATGTTGCAAATGAAAAATAAGAAAAGGATCTGTGCAAAGGAGAACAACCTAAATAGGATTTACCTAGAAATATTTTATAACAAAATGATAATTTAATAAAAATAACAAAAAGGGCATGAACACAAAGGATGATTCGATTTCATGTCTCTCATAACTATTTGAGAAAGATTTGAATAAGTCCGAGTGTAGTAGGTAAAAGATGTAAAGGACGTCAAGGATGTAAAGGAGGTCTGTATGCAGATGAAGCTAATCTATAACTCTTAAGCTGCTTTGTGCTTACGTGGCAAGGCAATGCACACAGGAAACAGTACAGTTGGGATATGCATATTGAAAGCAACACTGGGCAGGGCACTCGATTGGCACAATAACAATGGGAGACAGAGACTCAGCGAGACGAGAGAGAGAGAGAGAGAGAGAGAGAGAGAGATAGAAACTGAGAGAAAGAGAGAGAGAAGGAAAATAAAGCCAAAAGCCAACGAGTGCTAAACAGATGCAGATGCAGATGCAATGACGATTGCAGAAGGCTATTACATACACGAGGGAAGCTACTTTTAACCCAAATCTGCGGGCATAAAAGCCATAGTCATTGTCAGGACAGGGCCACGACGATTCAGTCAGGCAGCCAAAAAGGAGCAGGCCACATATGAGCACAAATAATGCAACGATGGCGGCCATCATGGCCACGTGGAGCACTGCCAAAGCCGGCAAAGAAGTGGCAAAACACAGAGAGAAAGATGGTGTGAGAGAGAGAGAGAGAGAGAGAGAGAGAGAGAGGGAGAGAGACAGCGACACTTGTCTGACAGTGCAGCCTGGCAGACGTCATCCGGCTGCAGATTCTCTAAGCGCACACGAAAATACAATTCGAGACAGGGGACTATGGGATAAAAGCCCAATATTTTAACATTAACTCCAAATATGCATAAAGCTAAAGACTTGAAATTTGTCATGAGCCTTAGTTAAAGTAATGCTGAATTTTGAATTTTTTCTCGTCCGAATTTAAAAAATTAAAATAAACAGCAAGAGTCTTGAAATTTGATTTTTATCAATGTGTATACAATTTTGTTACGCTTACAATACAAACACAATTCGCACTAAAAAGTTACCGTAACGATTATAATTTTTAAAATATAAATTATTAATTAAAAGTTGTTTGTTGATTTTCATCAAAAAAATTAAAAGAAAACTCATATTTTTTGATTTAAATAACAAAATGATAAAATATTAATTAAATTTCAATTTCTGTTTAAAAATCATAACTTAACTCTTAAATAAAAGTTTATCCAATTTCTCATAACTCGAGTTTTCGATCCCTGCCGCAGAAAGTTGCAAAGATAATTTCAGCGGGTTTTCCAAATGTCTTAAATTGAGCTTTAAAAATTAAGAGTAGTCCATAAAAATCTAAAAAAATACATTTTAGTTATTCTATTTCGAGCATACAAATTCAAAAAAATTACAAAAAAATTCCATGATACTAAACAACAACAAAAGAGACTATGCCAAAATATCGGGTTCATATTCCATAGTGCAAAGGAAAGGGAGGGAAGCGATGGGAAAGGGAAGGGGAGGGAAGGGGTAGGCACCTCCGCTGCTGCAGATAAAGGCACTTTGGCAGGCGCCTCGTGCACCAGACACAACATTCAGATTCACATGCTCCAGCGTGATTAAGCTGCAATTTTTATACAATATTTACACACAGTTGGTTTGTGTGGGTCCTGTGTGGGGTTTATCAGGGGAAAGGAGAGTAAGTTGGGGTCTGGCAAATCGGGGCTGTTAGGGCTATATAGTCGTATAATGACATTCATGCACAGTTGCAAATGCCGCCAACAAGCGTCGCCTTGGCGGCTGCCATATAATACAGATATTACAATATGCGGATTATTAGGCATTATGCATGTGTGAGAGGGGAGTACCCTCCCTCTCTCTCTCTCTCTCTCTTCTATCTATCTATCTTTATCTGTGTACCCTGTGTGTGTGTGTGTGTGTGTTATTGTGCTAACAATTTCTATTCATAAAAGTGTATGTGGCATGCAAATTTATTGTGTACTTTGCCGCCAAGCTGCGGCATTTTCATTTTGGCTTTGCTTCTCATTCTGCTTCTCGCTCTGCTTCTCGCAGTTGCTTGCAGCTAAAGTGAGTTTTTGATTGGGATTTGCATTTGCTATTGGCATGTGTGTGGGCGAGACTGACTGACTGACTGAAAAAATGTTGGGTCTGTCGAGTATTGGGATTTGGGTGCCAAGGTTTCTGGATTGAGTGTCCAACTGTGTGTGTGTGTATGTGTGAGCGGGTGTGTGTGTGTGGGTGTCTGCTTGTCATTAGCATCGCATTTGTTGTGCCTGCACAATGGAAGAACATTATCAGCCAGCTGGACTTTCGTTCGTTTCGAAATGTGGCTATTAAAATTGCTTAAAAATCTGTCGAAGCCTCGACAACAACAATTCAATCCCTGACTAAGCTACTCCCTGCATACATCAATATTTGCGTCACATTAATGGGTATATAAAAATTTATACTCGTATACACAAGTAACATACTCATTTCATATATCAGAGTGAGCTAACATTATTAAAGCTAACTAGAAAATTAGTTTAACTTATATTAAAAATGTTTTTTTTTTTTTTTAAATGACGGGAAGTAATTTTATATTTGCGTTTCATTCCGAAGAATTTAAAAACACATGCTTGACTATATTGACGGGGGAATCGAACCCAGTTTTTTTCAAACTGGAAGTTCTACTTATGTGATAGGTCGGCGACTCTAACCACTGAGCTACCGGACCACACTATATTAAAAATAGGATTTGAAAATGGTTAACCCATTTTTTTGGACATATTTCTCAAATCGGACACTAACGTGTCGAATTATTTTTTACAAAGAAATTAGAAAAGATTCAAGAAAAAGCTTACAAGACAAAGTAAGTAGAATTTGAAAATAACTATATATTAATGCACACAATGGCCCCGTAGACTTTTCTATTATTTGCTTTGTACAGGGTATAATGGGTCTATGAGCTTTATGTTAAAGCAGAAAAGAAGGCAGCATCTTTTTTAAATGCTTTTTTCTAAGCTCTTTTGTGGCCCGTTAATGTTCGTTATGTGACAGACACACAATTGGTTGGCTCTACTTATTTATTTATTTTGCCACTTTAGACGTTAAGTGCCGACAAATAAATTACAATTACACATAAAAATAAAGCAAATAAAATGGCAACAACAATCACAATCAGAGCTAAAATGATAGAGAAATGTCCTCAAAAATGATATCATTAAACAAATGAAAAGTGGCAGACAAATAAAAGAGCCAAAGTGTTGTTATTAATTAAGTGGCATTAACTGCCGCCCCATTTTTGGAATCCGATGAGGGTTAACCGAAACCCGACACCGAAAAACCAATCACAAATATTGCAGTAACAGCAATTAAAGCGACAACATCACGTATTATAGTTAAAGCAACAATTGCAATTGGAATTGCTATTCCAATGACATTTTATTAGATTTAATTGACATTTTTTTCATTCCAATTTTAGTTGGTATTGTCCAACCGCAGCGGCAACAGGCAACAACGTCGATTTTTCAGCTTCTGTTTCAGTTAGTTAGTGATAATATTTTCGACTCTGTCTATCACATTGGCCTTGTTGTCGACTCTTTCACTCGCTTGGCATCAAAAGTGAAAAACCACAGAAACCGTTATAAAAATATTTTCATACCACAAATTTGATTTTAATTTGAAATTGACATGGCAACCCGCGTTTGAAATTGAACACTTGACAACATTTAATGTGTTCTGCCAAAGGGCAAAATCTCCTTTGCTTTACCACTTTCACATGCGTGACAGGTGTTTGTGCTTTGAGCTCCACAGACCTGACATTTTGTATTTAAATTACGCTTTAAAAAGCTATTATTGACAATGGATATAATCATGTGTAATATTATGTAAAATAAAATATAGCTTCTTGATTCTGATATTTATTTCCAAAATTTCGTTGCTACTAGTGTTTTAAGCATACATTTCCTCAAGCATTTAAATTTCATTACTATGTAGATTTTTGTAAATATTGAAAATATATATTAAAATTATTTTAAAAATAAAAAGTGGCAGAAAAGTGACCTGAATATTCCAAAATAAAATGATGAAAGGAATACTTCACTCGATATTCGAAATACCTACAATTTTTAAAGACCATTAAGACCCAAAACCAAACCACAAAATATGTTTTTTGTACATTTATAAAATTGCTAGGAAGGAAGATTGATGAAAATAATCTACTTAAGCAGATACGCGGACAATTCAATTGAGTTGACTATATCAGATAATTATATACAATTAAATTTATCCCATATATGTAGGATTGAGTTTCTATATAAACAAGAATCCGAATGTTTTGAATTTCAATTGCTTTTATTTAGATGCTTTGTCGGACAGAATATGATTTAGACTGCCTTTAGTTGTGTATTTTGTGTATAAGGTGTGTGTTTTGGGACGACAGGTGTGTCGTTGCCCACTAGATCCCACATACATAGATCAAATCGTAACATTATTGTGCCTTTTTGATGTCTAAACTAATTTAAATTGCGCTCTCACACATTTGTTGGCAATTCACAAATTCACGTTACCAAGGCATCAATCTATTTACAATTCCAACACAATTAGCACATGTCATCTGTCTGTTTGTTTGTGTGTGAGTAAGTGAGTAAATGTGTGAATGTGTGCCGTGTCATTCATAAAGCAATTCTATGGCAAGTAGTCACTGAGACACTGCCGACAAACAACAATGGGCAAACATTTGTAATGCGAGATATATACGAGAGACTCGTAAATAAAACAATGCAAATGCATTGGCAGCAAATTAGCCAACAACAATAATAACAACAATGACTGCAGTTACAGTTAGCTTCCACCTAACTGATTTAGCACCCAGAGAAAAAGCCATACGTACGAATACTCGTAAACAATCACAATCACAGTAGATGATCACACATAGATAGTTAGTAGATGAATGCATGTGTTTGGTATTTTAGAGTCCGAAACCCATCAAATAATTTGAAATCCACACACAGGCATATTGATACGGTCATTCAACAAAGTGTGAGCTAGTCTGTGAGAGTGTGCATGTGTGTGTGTGTGTGTGTGTGTCACATTCATTATACGCCATGTAGGCTGCCACTTTCGGGAAATGTCTGCAGGCGAGTTGGCAGCCCGCAACTGTTATTAAACATTAATTTATGCATTACTAGAGCGCTTAAATTAATCAGTAAATTGCATGCTTCACACACTTACACACACACACACACTCAATTACACTCATACACTTACACATATGCTTACACATACCTACAGAGACAATACTCAATGCTGGTGGCTTAAAACAAATTAAATGGCCACAAAAGCTGTTTGCTATTTGACAGTACCATCGTTGATTTTGCATTTTTGTTTAAACATTAATGAGCGGTATTTAAATCAGGCACTCATTCTATATACATACATAGATACATACATACGATTGAATGCTAAGTGAATGCTCAGTCCAATGGTTCAAAGTGCTTTTAAAGTTAATGCGCTTTACATTCAATACGATAATTTTTAAAAGTATCAAAAGGGCAATTCGCGGATTTATGTATATGGCAGATTATGAATCAAACTTTCGTTAATGGTGCGAATTTGGTTTTGTTGAGCCGTTGATCAACTTTTGCACTTAAACTCGATTCAGAAAGAGCTACTTTTGCTGTAAAATCGTTTAAATCGAATGATGCACTGAATAAGTTCGGTATGATTTTAAGATCGTCTTAGATTAGAAGCAATTGTCATTAAAATGTTCTTAGCTATGACATGTTATATTTTCTATTTAAATTTCGAATTTATTTCAGTCGCATAATTTTCACAGAAAAAATATTTACAATTACACAATATTTATAAATTTAAAACTAACATAACTCAGTGCTCGTTGCTTGATAGCTCAACCACCTTTGGAGTACTTTCCCATTCAACTATTTATACCAAGTCTAATTAAACTGCTTTATCTGTATTTTTTGCTCCTTACAGGCAACAGCACTTGAGTGGATCTAGTGGAAACAGCATACAAATTGTATTCTCGCTTTTAGGTAAGTGCACGCCCCTCAAGCAAATTTACCTACAACTATGCAATTTATAAGTGAAATAAGGGTGAGATAAAAAATAACAGAAAAATAAGAAAAATACAAAAATAAGAATCAGTTGCAACTGCTGTTAAGCAATTTGATTTACCTGCTTTGCGCATAGATCATGGCTAATCGTATTTTGCCTTTTGCTGTGCACTGACACGCCTTCTTGCCAGAGACCTTTACCAGTTTACCAGTTCATAAGGGCAATTTTGATTTTTAACTGTGAGCCCGGACCCCTCTGCATCTTCATCTCTCATTCCTTCCGCGATTCCCAGTCAGTCCGTCAGTCAGACAGACAGACAGACAGACAGACAGACAGGGCCTCCGCCTCGTTCTTTTTTTGGCTCGGCTGAATGATAAATGGCTGACATTGCGGTTGTAGGCAACATTAAGCGCTGTTGAAACGCCACAGATTGCAATTGTTGGCCGCCCAAGCCCGTTTGCCCCTTTACCCCCCTCATCCTCTGCCTTTTTCGCTCCTCATGCACTCGTCAAAAGTTTTGCCAACTGCTTTTGCTTTTTGTGCTGCACATTTCTCCCGATGAGCTACGATTTTCTGACAGACAGCAACTTGTAATTTGTAATGCTCTGAGCTCGAAATCGTTGTTGGTTGTTGTTGTTGTTGTTATTACAGCTACTGTTACTGGTTAACAGTTACCAGTTACTGCTAGCCAGGTCGTGATTTTGATATGAAATGCATTTGTGAGCTCATATTTTTGACCTGATTTAATGATGTTTTATTGAAGCGCCTCGCTGCACTTTGAATGCATCTGCACTTCAAATGCCAGCTTCAGAAATTCAATCTCTTCTTTTCTCCTTTCTCCATCTTCCCGTACTTTTAGGTCCTTCCATCTATCAATCCATAATCCAGAGTCCCAATTCAATACGACACTTACCTTGCGAAATATCAAAACCAAGCGTCCATTACCAAATTGCTTTGATAAATAAATACAAGCTTAAGCCTTAACTTATTGAAATATTTTCATAAATTTGTAGCAATTAATTTGTTTTACAAGTTACAAAAAGAATCTAGATTCGAAGCACACTGTAAAGCTTGCACGTCGATCAAATGGCTTTTTAATTTTGGCAAACACCGTACTGGTTTTTATATATTATTAAGAGGAGAATATTCTCGAATATGTTTAAAATGGCTTCCATATTCCATTACCATATCCATTTCCAGCAACTCTCTGACATCTGACATTTTCTATATGCTTCATTTCTTATTTAAAGCCTGTCCCTTTCAAAATTTCCCTTTCATAAACTTAATTGAATTTAAACCGCATTTAACACATCAAATATCAATAGATGTCAATTGTTTACATATGATATTAGTTTCTATTTTTTTCTTATTAGTTTGTTCCATAATTTGCTCAAACGTAATTTATTCATCTAATTAGGGGCAATTATGTTATTAAAAAACACAGCAAAGCAAATTAACAAAAATATATATAAATTAAATTTGTTGTTGCTTTTTAAATGACAACCATAATTCATGCACAAATCGGGACACTTTCGGTGCCGCATAATAAATGCCAATTAATAATGACATCGGCTACAAAAAAATAATAAACAAATATAATAATTTGAAGAGCTCGACTATAAGATACTCTACATCTAATAACATGAAAAAGTCAATTGCTCTTTTCATATTTAGAATTTGCGCTCAATTTCGGTTTAATTATGCTCTAGTAAATTATTTAAGAAGTTATTTATTAAAATGGCTGCGTTGTTCATTCAGTTAAATAAAATGAAATTTTTATTAAGTTACACACAGCTTTATATCGCCCATTTTCCACTTTTACTAATTTAATTAATATTTTTTAATTAAACCTTATCCTAAGTTTTTGAGAATTAGCTTTTAGCATATGTAATAAACACAAGTAGGAAATTAAAAAAAGTGCTTCAAATATGAACAGCCTAAATTTTCAAAATACATTTGCACGACATCATGATTCAGTCTTCAGCAATTTAACATGAAAAGGGTATCAAAAAATCAGAAAAAAATCAACAGGAAAATCTGTAAATTGCCACATGGCCGCAGACATATACAAAAATAATATGTTGTTGAATGTATGATAAATATATGCATGTATTTATACACATGCATGCTTAAATATGTACATATGTAGGTATGCACATACACAACAATGACAACAAAAATATTGTGATGACTTTTTAATTAAAAGCAACAAAAACAGCACGAAGTGCCGAAAGCAATTGTAGTCAATTGTTAATAGATTGTTGTTAGATTGGTTCTTATCGAAATTCCATTATAATTGCGGTCAGCAATGTGTTAACGATACGCCCAAACATATCAGCAATTTAATTTGCGAGCAAATCAAATATTTATGCGTTAAATTTCTGGTTCGATTGTTGGTCAAGACATCAATTAAGTAGGTATTACATTTCATAAATCAAATCACATTTTGTCTTTATATTGATGACTGCTCAAAAATTTGAATTTGCGAATAATTTGATGTTGATATTACTCATATTACTCATACGTAATGTTGACACACAACAGTGGTTACGTCTTCAGTTGATTGGCAAATACTATTTATGTTGACAACATGCCGCTGTCATGGCCATTGGCAATGACCAATGCCCAGTTATTAGCTGACTTTGACTTTTCTCGTGCACTTTTTTGTGTGTTTCTCCATCACCAACACAAAAAATAATACAAATGGCCATTTTATAGCCAGGCCATCAGCCACAAACTATGCGGGCCCAAAGCACAAACATAACCATTCAAATACTTACACAAAAACACACACATACACATGTGTGTATGTATGTATCTCTTGGTATCTGTGTATGTGTGTGTGTTTGACTGTTGGGCCCTTGCCATGGAAAATCGCCATCGTTTTGCTGTTTTCTGTTGGCAAAAGTTCTAATTTTTCAAACCACAAAATGAAAAACACATTTCTTATTACAAATCGAGCGACCGGCGTGCCAAAAAAAATATGCTACAATTCTCTCACTGTTCTGAGAAAGACATCTTCCTCCCCTCCCCTCCCCTCTCCCTCTCCCCTCGCCACTCTCCTCCACATCACTTTTATTCTACATTTTTACTTTCCATACTTTGTTTGTGTTTGTTTATACCCTTGCAATTAACATTTTACTTTAACATTTAAATTCTAGAAACTCAATGACAAAATTACTCTTTAAAATAATGTTTCTCAAACTAATTGTAAAGTTTTAAGCTAATATTTAAATTAATCTGAAAACTAAAACTTAAATTGTATATGATATATATTATTATATATGATATATATATAATTTATTACTAGATATTTTTTTTTTTCATTGTGAATTATTTCATCTTAATAATATTTTTAAGTCGATGTTTATAATTGTGACAAAAGAATTAAAGAAAGAATTTAAATTTAAAAAATATATAAAAATAGATTACATAGAGCTTAAACAATTTTAATATGATTTCTATAAATTTCAAGAGCATTTAGCTTGCGACTTTCCATAAACTGATTTCTCGCTCCTTAAATTCATTTTGGTGTTTCGTCTATTTTTTTTTTCGAATATTTTCCTCTGCTTCTTTTTCATTTCATAAGTGAAATGGGCGACGGAGCAACCAACTGACGCACTTATTTTGCGCTTTGAATCCAATCACGTACCAATTTTCCAAATTTAACCTTTTTGAGCCGGGTCGGCAGCGGTTGGGCAGCAATTGGCGGCAATTGAACTCGCAACGAGGTTCGTGGCATCGTGTGTTGTGTTGTTGCTGTGTTGTTGCTGTGATGTTGCTGTGATGTACTCTGTGCTCTGTTCTGTTGCCAATAAAAACCATTTGCCAGAGTGAAATTTATATGGCCGCGTCAATAAAAAGAGGAAGAAAACGAAAAAAAATGAAATGGAACAGAGAAAGAAAAGAGAAGCTGCCAAATGATATTCGTGGCAAGGGTAACGTTCTTTGAACCGTTTCAATTGACCAGCGGCCTGTTCCCTTTAGTGACCTCTTGCCTCTCTGTCTGTCTGTCTGTCTGTTCGTCTGTCCGTCTGTCCACCGCACCTGCGTCCGTCTCACTTGCCTGATTGTGAAGCTCCCTTGAAGCTGTGGTAGTCGTAGTCGTAGTCGAGTTCAGGCCAATTTTGACCGACTGCACTTTGTTGCCACGGCCTTTTGCCATATTAATTTCGAAAGCTGCGTTATTTGAGCGGCCGCACGAATTTGGCCTCGACTCTCCAGCCTCCTTCTCAGCTGTATGTGTGTGTGGTCTTCTTCACCCTGCCCCCTTAGGAGCAATCTATCTCCTTTCCCACTTCCCCCTTTGCCGCATTTTCGTTTCCCTTTGAGCCTTTCGCATCGTAAGTTGCTTGCCGTCTGTTTTGGCCGTTCAATGCCTGTAAGCGACACCATAAAATATTGAATGTGTTCAACACACGCACTCACACTCACACACTCACACACTCAGTGCACTCACTGACTCACTGACCTCGCCAAACTTTGACCCCATCGATAGGCACACACTCAATACATCTTTCTCTCGCTCTCTTTCTTTCTCCTCTCTCTCTCTCTCTCTCTCACCATCTCGCTTGTCTGCACAAATGTTTTTTCTCACTTAGCTGAGAGCGCGCGCCACTTTTGGCTTTTGTTGCCAGCGTTCAAGTTTCTTTGCCCCTCTCCTCTCGCCTTTTTGGCCATCCTTTTTTCCAGTGTTCTGTTCTGGCCAGGCTGATACTTCATTTTCTTTATTTCGCTGGCAGCACGCGCATTACATTACATTACATGGTCGGTACTCAGGTCGCTTCGGGTCTAGAAACATGTCCGTCCGTGCTATGCCTTGAAGGGCTATGTTTTTTGGGGCCAAAGCTCGACAATTTCCTTATAACACTTAATTCCCATTTCATTCATGTTCTTTGTCGTGCAGTGTAGTGTAGTGTATGTGAGTGTTGAACAACTACTCATTGGTCTGATTGATGAAGATACTTACTTATGCACGAGTACTCGTGAGTGTAAGTGAATGCAAGTGTTAATGTTACAACTTTCATTTTGTCTTTCGATAAATATCATATACAGATATACTTATGTATATATATGTACTTATGTGTCTTTGCAGTATATTTCAATGTAATTGTAAGTAGAGTGAAAATTCTAGCAACAGATAATAATTAAACTAATAAATCATTGGCTTATGGAGGAATTAACAACTTCCTTCCCTTCCTTCTTATTGTGTCTTCCAAAAAATTACTTTGGTCAAGAACCTCAAAGTATTCATTTTTCACAGATTACCTTTTCATTTGAGTGATACTAAAAAATACAATGTTATCCTGCTTTATTACACTACATAAAACAGATATTAGATAATGGATTACACCTTAAAATATTATAAAATTATTACAGCAGTTGCGTATACTTAATTTTTTGGAGTAGTTAACAATAGTTTCAGTTGTTTTAAGCACTTTATTCATGGACTTTAAATTAACTCTCTATAAAAATTGTATATGATTACAAACGTTGCGTATACTTAATTTTTTGGAGTTGTTACCAATGGTTTTAGTTTTTTTGAAGCACGGCACTTTTGGTATTCATGGATTTTTATGAGTAGTAAACACAGCTGCTTAAGTGAGCTTTACCATTTCTTACTCCTCTCCCTCTCTGTCTCTCACACGCCCACCCTCACTCTGTCTTTCTCTTTCCGCCGCCTTCTCACATTCATTTGTTCTATATGGTCACCCATTTCGATTGCCAACCTCGTTGTGGCCGTGTGCCTGACTACATACATTTTGGCTACAAATTGATGCCATCTGTTCGACATTCAATGCCTTTTTTCCGTTATTCCTGGACCGTTTATTCTGCGCTTTTTCTTCTTCGTATTCGCCGTTTTAATGCAGTGGCTGCATAATTTGGAGCACGCGTAAGTCGCCTGCATTATCCGGGTTATAAATCGAGCAAGGCTTTCTCCACGGCATGGGGTCAAGCACTTAATTTTACTCGAGGCAACTCAATTTGCACACGATTTGCTGCAGAGCCTGTGTACTGACTGACCAGCACAGGAAGGTGGCATGTGGCATGTGGCAGGCAGCAGGTGGCAAGTGGCAAGTGGCCAATAGGAAAAATGCATTGTAGCCACTTGAGTGGCATTCAAATTACGTTTCATTATGTTTATTGATACGTAATTCACCTCAGCCTTCCCTTACCATTCCCAACACTGTCTAACCCTTTCCCAGTATTTCTCCTTTTTTTTTTTTGTGTGCTCTGTCGGCCTTGTTGATGCCCAAAGTTTTGAATTCAATTTGTTTGCCAGCGGGCAATGTGCCAAACCCGAAACCAGCTCAATTCGATGCCCGCTTAGCATTTCGCCTGGCCTGTCGCTATTCCGAAAGTTATTGATTTAATTTGTATCTGGGGAATGCTTAATCAAAAAATATACCCGCCTGCCAATTTGTTAGCATCGAAATGTGAGTGTGCGTCTGCCGATACTCTGCTCGTTACTACCGTATTTTCAGATAGTTTTCCTGCTACTTTCACATCAACTTCTTCTTTTTTTTGTGTGGCTTTTTTGGGCATAATATCGATTGGTCCATAATTTCCCCATGGCTAGTTTGCCACGCCTTGGCTGTCAATTGCCCGTCACTCACTCACTGCATATATTTTAACATTCATCTACATGCTCATTTCAAATCAAAATGCTTACAAAACTCAGCAAAAAGCTTAAAGTAAACACTGTGAGGCAAATTGACGTTGACTTTGGCAAAGTCATTCGGTTTTTTACATACAAAAATATTAAAGTGTCCGGATTTCAGAAGTAATAAAATTTATTGTTGTTTGTATTACAGATTTAACTTAATTTAATTTATCTTATTCTGGTTACGAATAAAAAATGGATTATGATATAATTTAATTGTTAATTTTATAGTATTTTTTTATAATTCCATTAAAATTCACATAAAACAATGTGAACAGATACAAGTTGCAGCTTTTTTGTTCACATTGTTTATGTTTTATTGAATTATGAATACAAGTAATTCAGTAAGGCTTTAATCGACTTCCATTTAAGCAACATATTTTGAAAGAATTCCCTTCAATCTTGTTACCAGATGTTGTGTTAATTTGATCTTCGACTCAGCATTAAACTTAGCTTGGTAGCTGAACCAGCTAAGCGATTTGTATTCATCAGGCTGTCCCTGCTGTGCTTTGCTGTTGTGCTGTGCTTGGGATGTTGGACCATTCTGTTGGCCCATTCTCAACTATTAGGCACTCCATTAAACGTACGCTTAACTGACTGCTGTTCTAAAGTGCTTCCCCAATGGCATAAGCTGGTCTTAAAGCCACAACTTTGCATCGTTTCGCAACGACTCGTCGTTTAACACTTTGCCAACAGCTTTTTTTACTCCACTTTTAAAACATTTGCAAATTTGAATCTATAAATTTGAAATTACTTGCATGTGGTAAAATCTTTGCAGTGCTGTGCAAAACCGCAACGGCATTTTCGTTTTGTCACCAGACCTCAACAGACCTGACCACTGTCTGACCATCATCCAAGTCCTCCTTCCACCCCGCGTCCAACTCTTTCTCGCATCAGCGTTCGTCCATTACTTTCTCACTCTCTTTTCTCTCTGTCTTTTTTATTTCACACGCTTTTTATGTGGCACTTCAAAACGGAACTTGGTTTTTATGTACATATGATATTTTAACCTAACTTTCAAGGGAGCATTACAATTATGCTGTGCCAAAAGGGGTTAGATGTTAAAAATATCAAAGTATAAAAATAGAGATAAGGATAGAGATTTGCCAAGGGCTTTGATAACCCCCTTTGAAGTACATAAAGGTTGAGATTTTATGCAATTCTTTTGTGAAATATTTCGTTTAAAATTCAATACCTAATAAATCGTATGAAAGGACGATAACTTGATTTGCCTCCAGGAGTGAATTTGTCCAAGGCAATTATTCCTTAAATTTCTGTTATTTTTGTCATTTTATATTTGGCACAGCTGTTTCACAATCAGTAAAATATCCTAAAGCATTTGTAATTGTATCACTGCGGACGGCAGTCCGCGCTAGTGACGAAAGCAGCACGAAGGGTGCGAAGGCGACTAGCATACATATATACACAGGAAGAATGGAAAATTTGCTATGTCTGTCCGATCAGGTCGAGTTATATACCGATTGATACCGAAAGGTATCAATTTAACTTACAAATGTGCATACTAAGACTTTTAAAAACTCACCTGGCTCGTGAGATAAACAGGTGTAAGTGGGAGGGGAATAATTTAAATGATTGGAGCAATTGGGGCCGTTGCAGCCTTTTTGATTTTTTTATATATAATTTTTTACTATTCTAATCAAAAATACGCGTTGAATGACACCTTGATCATCAAAATCCGATCACTGGTTCACAAGATAATTAATTTTGAAATTTTTGGTGCCCCTTTCAAAACGAGATGAAAAGTCAGTCTGTTTGTTTGTTTGTTTGTTTGTTTGTTTGTTTGTTTGTTTGTTTGTTTGTTTGTCTGTTTGTCTGTTTGTTTGGATCAAATCGTAAATTTAGCTTAAAAGTTTGAATGAGGACTTGTTCCCGATCAAAAATCTAGAAACGTTTGTTCTACGACTTTTTCGAAAAATCGCTAGCTTAGCGGGAAATCGCTAAAACCCGCTAAAATTAAATAAATACCCCCTTATTTATGTGTAAAACTTAATATTAATCGGCACAAAATTGGATATCAGAAATTTTGGGGCATGAAAATGTTTTCGTCACTAGTATAATTATATTGACAATACAGTGGGATCGATATTTCGGACTTGTTAATTCGGGTAATTCGGTCACTCAAATATTTTCTGTTATATTTGACGTTGACTAAAAACAGTCGACAGAGAGAAAAAAAATGTTTTATGACACTTAAGTCCTATAATGCTTAAGACCTTATTCAATAAAATGTTTCAGAAAGCACATTGAAGCTTTTCAAATAATGACATTCGTTTAAGTATGGGTATGCCATGAATAATTACAAATATTGTGGAAATCTTTTTAAATGGAACGTTTAATTAATAGTAAGCTTCAAAAGCACATAAAAGCTTTTCAAATAAAGAAATTCAATTTAATTTAATTTGAGTATTTTATTGAATAATTACACATATGGAAATTATGTTCAATAAGATATTAAAATGTTATTAAACAAAGCTTTGAAAGCACATTAAAGCCTTCCCGAATTTAGCTCAATGCTGCACTTTAAAAATGTATTTGTTAATTTGCGAAAGAACCAAGTTTTTCTTCAGCTTAACTATAAACCAAGTACCCAAAATCAGCTAATTAAAATTAATTGTTAGGGCTGCTAAAGCTACTTAGGCTTAAGGAAGCTGGCTTCCTGATTTAAGTCATGGGGTCTCTGTTGGCTGAAAATCTCTTCAAGTCTAGTATTTCTGCTGGTAATGCTTGAATACTTGAAATTGTTACGTTTACCCTGACAAAACAAATGCAGAGATCTCGTCCAGCACTTTCATCTTCACCTGGCAACCACTCGAAACTGCCAGCAAACTGAGCAAAAGCGAGAATAACAACAACAACAACATCAGCAGCAACAGCAGCAACAGCAACAACGACAACACTTCAACGCTGCAATGGAAGTGAAACTGGTAACAATAGTGAGCAACTACAGGACGAAGCAGGACGAGGTTGACTGCTCTTCAAGCTCTTCTCAGCGCTGGGGCGACCAACGAACTTTCAACGGAAAAGGTGCAAAATAAGAATGGCCAACAACAAATAAAACGGAAAATGCTGCAGCAACAACAGCAACAGCAACAACAATATGATCAGGTAACAAGAAGCAGCAACAACAAAAGGCAACCAGAGCTGTGGCAGTGGCAGTGGCACAAACTTTTGAATAATTTATCTGGCGCTGAAAGGACGTTTTCATTAAAATTCGCCAACGTATTTAAAGTGCGAGATAACTCCCAAAGAGACGATTATTCAAGTGAGTTCATTTGCCTGCTAGGAATGCAAAATGCGATGACTACAACTGTATCCATCTCTCTCTTTCTCTTTCTCTCTCCCTCTCTCTCTGTCTCTCTCTCTCTCTCTATCTCGCTCACTCTATATGTGTTTCAGCAAATAACAACAGCAAATGTAGCAAGTACACAAAAATGTTTCAAGGCATGCAATTTTTTGAAACGTTCTTTTTTACACTCTATACCCAAAAGGGTAAAAACGTGTTTGCCACATGCCACAGCGAGGCATCTCCGACTCTCCGACTCCGCATCGAGTCACGCAGGGACTTAAGTTATTAAATTTCATAACTGATAACGTATAACCCTAAAACGATAAGTTGTCCTTTTTATTGACTGTGACATTTTGTGCATCAACAAAAAGTGCCCATTTTTCTGGGTCACAATTTTATAGATGATAACAAAAAAATTTTAACGTTTTTATATAATGCCAAATATAAATTTTTATGACACGCTTACTCTCTACGTCGCTCTATCCTTTAATAATTACTCACACAAAAGAGTGAGTTATTTCAATATTTTTAAGAAATAAATATATGAATTATTTAAAAATTATCAAATGATTTTTAATCAAATGTTTTCCATCTTAAGAACTAATTTCTGTCCCTTAAAACTTGTTGTACTCTTAGGCTTAAAGAAAAACTGTTTCCAGAATATCTGAAAGTCGACCACATTTTCTGTGGGAAATGTTTACACTTTCACAGGTTATTTTTACCATATTCAATGCTGGCGACAAAATGTTAGGGGGGAAGAGGAGACTACACTATGTAGTTCATGATTTTTTGTCGCTAGCAAGAAAATAGTTTACTTTTTAAAAGTACCAAATGCGTTGCAGAAATTGTTTTACATTTTAATTTAATTCGATTTTTTTCTTGCTGCTCTCATCTCATCTACATTCCTTCCCCTCCCCGTAATAACTGTTCAGCATTTTCCTTATTTGACAATTTTTGTTAAGGGTGCTGAGGGAACTGGAAAAAGCAACAACAACAACAGCAACATCGAATGTGTTGGGGGGGTAATGTTTGTTATTGTAACGCCTCTTTATATGTCCAGTCACATATTTTCGTTCGCTTGTAATGCGCTTTTTATGTTTTTTCTCTTCCATCCGCATCACGCACTTGTTACTCGTTCATACCATTTGTTATTATTAGCACGGAGCAACTTTTTCGCAAATGTTTTTTCTGCGATAATTTCATTATTATACTTATAAGCCCCGCTAAGCTGCTCTCCAAACAAGCTTCAAACTTTCTCACAGTTTTTTCAAATAGAATATAAATAGACAGTATTTAATATAGCAGATACCACAGTTATGTAATTAAGTTTTCTATTCGCTAACAGACGAATTAAAAGAATAATTGAGAAACAGCTCAAAACAGTATTTAATGTTACAGATACCAAAGATATGTAATTAAACTTACTTCAAGCTAAGGAAAAAATCAAAATTGTAGTTCGAGAACAACTCGAAAGTTTTCTCAATTGTTTCAAAAATAAAAAATGATTACTGAAAAGTTTTGCATGTATATATTTGTTTACCAAATGATTGCTAGTTGAATCCTTCGTTCTTTTCTGAGATAAGATAACATAAAACAGTTGTTCTATTAATTTAAATACACGCTTAAATCTTTATTTAATGATCATATATAACTCTAAGAAAATCGGATGAAATATGCTATAGATTTCCAAATATGGCTTTGTAAATTCAAATTGTTTTTTATACTTTATCTTTCTTTATAATCATAATAGACCAAATATAATGTCAGATAAATAAATATAATAATCAGAGATACAAACTTAACCAGAAGTTATATGCCACTGCAACTTGCTATTTGCATAATAATTGCGTTTCAACGCTTTCATAACTTGTACTCAGCACAAGTTTATAGTACAAACCTCACATCTCTGGCCCAATCACTGCACTCACTCGTATCTCCCGTTCGCGCCTTTTTTTTTTTGCTTTTGTATCCGCTTGTCAACTGGCAATGAACATAAAATAAATTTAAACTCTGCTGCACAGCGAGAGTGGACACTTTAAGCGCGCAAAGATGCATAATTTAGTTAATTCGTTTTTATTTTGTTGTTGTTGTTGTTGTTCTTGTTGTTGTTTATTCTTTGTTTGCTTGTTTCAAGCTGAAATATGGTGCACTCGCAGCGTTTGCAGCCATTTGCTGCGTATCTCTCGTAAATATCGCATATACGCCGTGTCGTTTCTCCTCCTCTAGCGGATGTTGTGCCACGAGCTGCTGGTGTGGGTTCTGTTGTTAGTTCTGTTCTGTTGTATTGTGTATTCTGCTGTGTTACCGTTGCATATCCATGCAGCCGGGCAGCGAGGCAGCGAGTGAGCAATTTCTTTGCTGTAGCTTTTGCCGTTGCGACGCGTCGTTTCATCGCGCAATTTCCGCACAAGTGTTGGCAATATAAAAATAGCGACAAAATATAAAAGTAATTTATGTGCGCTTTTTCCATATCATTTCTATATACATATATAATAAATATATAACAGAATGAAGTATATACATATATATATGCATATCCGTGAGCTGGTTTGTTTGCCAGCTTTTGGGTAGTTTATAAAAATGCATTCAAAATTGCTGTTGAATATATGAAAAATGCATACTGATGTGCTCGTTTGTATGCGCAAACTGCATTTAATTTATTAATAAAAATATTTGTAAGCACCAAGTGACACAGTCTGTTTCCAACTGAGACCTGACTCCACATATTCTACACCGCAATTCATCAACTATGTATGTGCTTAAAATATCTGTTACCACCTGAGCGATTAATATGCCGTTAACACAATAATTTATGTGTGTTTGTGTGGCCAAGATTGACAGTTTTTGGCAAATGGCAAATTTCCGCTCAATATCCATAAATATTTAATTGACGAATCAAACACAACGCACGGAACAATGTCAAAATTGATTAAGCTATTTGCGATTTTGATGGCCACTAAAACAGTCAAAGAGCCAAATTAAATGTGTGGTGCAATTCAGTTCATTAATGTGCTTCAATCAACACTAATTACATAATCATGCGGTTAACCGCACACCGCTGACATAAACACATCATCACATCACATCAAATGAGTATACAAAAGGTTAGTTTTACCAAAACATACACTCTCGGTTGTTTTCAGTTTAGTGCTTTCCAGGGACCGTAGATAATGATTATTTTTAATTGTTTAACTATAAAAATCACACACTTATAATGGAACTAGCAAAAATGGTTCCGCCTTGATTTTTAAATGTATGATTTTTAATATTCTCTTCACTGATAATCATTAAATCTAAAAAATAAATAATTTTATAAACTAAGATATTAAAGAAAATGTGAATAAAGTTTGCAGCTTGGTAACAGGCCCCAATTGATGTCCTTTTGACAATCTATACCAAGACGTTGTAGGCAGACACAAAAAAACTGTCGATATAGTAGGCTGATTTGCATATAAAGATATCCCGATATTTATGTAATATACTTATTTATTAAAAATCCTGAACAGCTTCAGATTATTCAGAAAGCAAAAAAAGTTTCCCTTTTGACTTTAAATATAAACCAAAATATCACGTAAATTTAAGTTGAGAATAACGCACATTTGTCAACAAAAACAAGTCATGTGACAATGTCATGATTACAAGAAAAGTGTACAAAGGTCTGTGATTTGTAATATAGTGTTGTTTTGCATACGCTGTGAATACTACTACAGCTATTTGTTAAATCCAGTGAGGCATATTTTTTTTATTATACTCGAATGAAACTTATTAAGTATGCAGAGTGGAATGAGATAGCGAATGAGGCAGTTACAATTTAAAAGTAAACAAATAAAATTATGCAAACGCAAAAGATGCAAAACAAATTTTCACAACAAACTACACAAAAATAAATAGTAAAACAAAAACGGGCAGTGAAGAATAACAACAACAACAACAACAACAGCAACAAGAACAGATTAACAAATGGCTGAAAAATAAAGAAAATATAAAACGAACTCAACTTTATAATGTACGAAAACTGTTGTCAGAGTGTAAAAATGTCTATTTACATAGTCATGCATCATGCCCACAAACATGAAGATAGAGGAAGAGAGAGGCAAAGAGAGAGGAAGTGGAAGAGAGGGCGGAGAGGAAGTGGGTGCTGTGCGGTTGAGCGGTGGAAACGTTTAGATTTGCGCACACGTGTAGGAAAATTAAAATATCTACGTATATGTATATGTATCCATATAAAAGTTCATAAATTTGCAACGCGACACTCGCAGCCCAGAACGAGACACAGATTGCGGCAAACTATTTGCAAAAATAAAGTGCACCACAGCCAGGGCAACCAGTAAACCAGCAAACCAGCAAACCAGCAACCAGAACCTGGCCCAAACTGAAGAGCACTGTGGACTGAGGTGGTCCAGTGTAAATGCAAATAAATCCCAAACGTAAAGTCCCGAAAAAGTATGCAACACTAAATAACAGCTCGGCACGGGCACAGGCACAGGCAGAGGCACAGGCATTGCAACTGCCTCAGTTTGAGGCACGTCCGCAGACGTCGCGTCGCCGCCATGCCGCTTTGCAGCGTTTCATGGCTCGTTTGCTTGTTAAAAGATAACTGCAACTGCACACACACACACATATGTATACGCTGCATATGCAAAAGATGCCCACAACTGTACAGGTGACCACGTTCAGCTCCCAAAAACGAAATCCAAATCCAAATCCGAGCAAAACAAATCAAAATAAGAATGAAAGATTGTTTTTGGCACGCCGAAGATTTTATACTCTTGCAATCTAGACTGATCGCTTCTTGACATTTATTTATTATTTATTTATTTTTATTTAGTTACTAAACGTTGACTAAGCTAAAAATTAAAATAGAAAATAGAGCTTAAAATTATTAATTAGAATTGACTATAAAACGTTTTTAATTTACAAGACAAAACAAAATACTACATCTGTAAAATTAGCTGAAATATCTTAAGAAACGCCTTCTTACAGGCCTTGACAAAATTATTATATACCGAATTTATTAAGCATTTTAATAAAATTAAAAATTAATAATAATTCACAGACATTTCACATTTCACCAGCCTGAAATTAGCCTAAGCCCAGAACAGAATTGGACACAAAACTCAACAAAACGCGGTCAATTCCCGCTGCAGACCTCAAGCGGAAGTGCCACATAAAACAAAACAGCAACAAAAAAAGTAAAAAGTAAAAATATAACAAAAACCAAAAAAACACGAAGAAAACTAAGTGAAACATTGCCGCACACGTGCTGAGTATGCATTTTGTGGAGCGGAAGTAGCATAATTCTGAAGCGGAAACGAGCGATTTGATTGTATTTAGTATTTAGCACCAATGGCGGCTACTTAATGAGCAACTTTTAAGTTGCAATTAGCAGTCCTGACAGTTGGGCAGTCCTTACCAAAATCCATCTGGCCAGCTTGTGGTTTTTGCCCATTTCACTTTCATTATTCATATAAAAGTAACCAACAAACAAAAAACTGTGCTAACTTTTTAATGCGCAGCAACTGTTTTTAAAGCCCGAGCCTTTTTCGCCATTCGTCCATTCGGTTGGTTGGACAGAGGACAGGCAAGTTGAGATCTTGGCCAAGTTGACTTGCAGTTGCCCTACATAAGCGTTGAGAAAATAAATATGTATATACATTTGTAATTCAACTTAACAGTGGCAATTCAAAATGTTTTACGGCTTCTTAAATTTAGTTGCATAGTATAGATTTAGATAAAAATCATAAAATTCATTGTTATAAAATTTCAACATTGAATATGTAATTGTGCCATTTAGCTATATAAATAACTCCAAAAATATATATAAATTAAGCAAGCTAATTTCAAGCTAATTTCAATAATATTGTATTGAAAATTCATATTTTTAAATTGAAAGAAAGTGAACGAATATTTGTATGTACTAAAAGAATAAAGTTATAGGTAGGTAAATACATATCATGATTTGACACAAATGTCTCATATTTAAAACTAGCTAAATTGCTGAAAAATGTGTTAGGCTTTTAACCAAATTGACTGTATTTTCAAATGACTTAGCACCCTATCTTTTAATGACATAAATTAACAAAGTAATCTGACTTTTATATGCTGTTTGTATGTTGATAAATAACTCGACTGCGTATGAAGTGCTGAAACATATTGTGTTTGTTGGTATTTTAGGGAGCCTCTAATATTCCGTACTGTTCTCGGCATTATCTACACGGATTTTCACTTTATGCTGTGATCCTGTTGACTGACTGAAGTTAATGTAAAATTGCAAACTTTTTGGTAGCATCTTATGGGTACATGATACAAACCTTTGACAAGCATGGCAGTCATAACTTTTAATGCTCTTGTTTGGCTGTCATGTGGCACGCCTTTTTATCTACGGAACGCCTACGACAACTCCAAAAAAAAAAATTTATATATATATAGTATGTATAATGCCCAGGCAACGACATTTGCAGCTTTAGAGCTTGCCACAAATGAAACTTTGTTGCTGTTTGCCGTTGTTTGTTTGATACTTTTCAATGGCAGATTTCCTGCTTCCTGTTCGCGCCAGGCCTAAAACTTTTCTGACTTTTTTTTGGATTTGTTGTTGTTGTTGTGGTTGTTGTTGTTGTTGTTGTGTCCTCTTCTATGCAGATATTAAAACGATATAAAACTGGACAAGTGCACCCCGCACCCAACTCCATAAACAAAACGGAAAAACGTTTCAGCCAACAACAACAGCAACAACAACAACAACGATGTCGAGCTAATTAAAATCATTTCATAAATTTGCCACTCCTTTGGGTACACAACAAGCAAAGTGCCCAAAAGTGGCCGACAAACAAGTCGCAAGTCGCAGCCAGGATGCCCAAGGACGCCGCCAACAACAAGCGTTCCATACAAAGGATGTTTGAAACGACGACGGGTGGTTGAGTGGAGAGGGGAGCGGCTGGGGTGGGGATGGGGATGGGGATGGCCTGAGTCACCGGATGGACGCTGAGCCCTGCGGCTGGGCTGCGACACGTGCAATGGGCGCGTCAAATAGGAATTCATTAACAAAACGTTACACAAAATTTTAATTAAATATTAAAACATAAAACTTGTGCGCAATATTATATTTTCGCTTTGTTTTTCTATTGCGTTGTGTTATTTTATTTTATTGCTGTTGCTGTTGCTTTTGTTTTGCTATTTTGGCGACAGTTTCAGGCGCATTTTGTACCCCAAACCCATATACATATAATAGAAAATTATGTTATATTTATGGTCCGAAGGCTCTTCATTAAAATCAGGCAACACAACTTTTATTAAAGTTTGCTACCAAATTTTAATTTTTTTTTTTTTTTTCTGATATTGTTTTTGTGGCAATTGTCGATAATTTAATTAGTTGGGCTTACTGCCAGCTGGGGTACGGAACTGGCCAGGGCACAGGCGTCTCAGTTACGGTCCAATACTTGTACACGTACAAGGCGATTAGTGCAGCAACAAAAATTAAGCATACGACCCGTTGGCCCCACAGGAGTCGACAGCATAAAAAACTTGAAAGCAGGAAATGCATGGCCTGAGATCTAACGGCAAGACTGAGCTGACTTACACACACAGACACACACAAACAGATACTCACACACAGACATAGACACATAAACATACACATACACATACACATATGCATATGCACGCTCCGTTTGCCTGCGGCATTTAATGTATCTTTAATTTCCCTAGAGGTTTATGTCGCACACAATCAGAGAGGTGGCGACCACCATGTGAGCATATCACAAGTTTTCACAATACTGAGCCGTTCAATAGAAACACTTGAGTTTGCAGCACTATCAGGCCTCTTTCCGTTTACACTTTTTATTTCATACCATTTATTTTCATTAGATATTTATTGATTTATGTATTTACTTAAGTTGCATTTAGGCTAAATTTTTAAGAATAACTAATTGATTTTAACTTTATTGGACTTAAATTCAACAACTCCAAGTAATTTGCATAAATCATACTGTATTCGAAGCAGTTCAAAGAAATTCACTTACAAAACATTTTACTAAAAGGGAAAACCAGAACAAGAAAACCTGTAAAAGAAAAAGTATAAGTAAGCATCAGCTGGAAATTTATTCTATCGCAAGATATTTTATTTTGAAATGCTGAGAATAAAAACAAAATCTTGAAGCTTATTTATTAATTCTTTAGGAATCAATAGACATTCAGCTAAAGAAATTTTTAGTAATAAAAATCTAAGACGTAAAAATATCAATGTTTAGTGTAGATTTTAAGGAACTCTTTTGCAAAATCTATTCAATAATTAGAAAGTAATACTATTTTTAAATATCAATCTTTTGGCAATTATTAGAAATTGGTGAGAGAAAATCATCCATATTGTATATAGAGTAAAGTAACTGAGTAAAATATATTAAAATAAATAGGAATAGACACATGAGCAGCGCTGTAAGGAACATTCAAATGGTTGAGTTTCTGTAACTGTGTGTGTGTGTGTGTGTGTGTGTGTGTGTGTGTGTGTGTGTGTGTGATGTACACTCCCACTTACTCAGAAACAATCACACATGAGTGCACTCGTCGTCTGTGCGTATATTTGTATATCTATATGTATATATATGTATGTATGTACGTAGTATTAACGCCATTCCCCCACCAAACTTCCACAAGCCGAAATACAAATTGGAATTGGAATTGGAAATAGTGGAATAGGTGCCTTTTGAGTATAGTCAGTACGAAGCTCTTTCGTTTTGCGACTTGAGAGCAGAAGCTGAAATGCCCCAGACAATAATAATGACTTGTAGTTAATATCGCTAAGCGTCGATGTTGCCCATTAGAAAAAGGCATGAAATGAAAACGAGAATTAGAATGGGAATGGAAATGGAAATGAAAATGGAATGGCCATGATCGATGCGTGCCACAAGCAAAAAAGAAAAAGAAAAACACACTAAATAAAATCCTTTTTTATAAATTTTATGTACCTCAAGATTTGTTTATTCTCTTGGACTGTTTTTTCGCTCCATCTTGCTCTCTCTGACTTAAGCAAGTGGCTAATGATGCCGGTGGGACCGTCATAGGGATGCGATGCATCTAATTAACTTCTGCAAACTTTAGCCGGGTAAAATAGCACAAACTGCCAAGTTGAGTACGTTGAGTAGTCGTATTCAAGCCCGCGCGCGTCCCTCCTTCAATCACCATTGAAAAATGTTTGCAATTTTCGTTTGGCTATGCTGCAGATTTTTCTTTGCTTTCCATTCCATGCCACAGCATTTTTTGTTGTGTTTTCTTTTTTTTTAGTATTTTGTTTGGTCGGTGGCTGTTTAATAAACCTGACAGACATGCAAATGAACTCGCTGCCTGGCAAAAACCTAGAGACCTGGACATGAACATAAACCGGGACGTCAATGTGGACCGACTTTCGCTCCAGCTATTGGCAATGATATGGATTTTGCCATGGGTATTCATGAGTAGCGCATGGTATGCCAATAATTGATTACGCAACCCGCTGTAAGTATGTGTGCTGGTGTGTGTGTATATATGTATATATATGTGTGCTTGTGTGTGTGTGTGTGTCCTTGTGAGCAGTGTGCTGTGTGTTGTGTGTTTTGGTCGACAGGCGCCGCCATAATTGCCAGAGCAACTTGTTAATGGCTCGACAGGCTCCTTCACATTGCTGTTGCTGTTGCTGCTGCTGCTGCTGCTGCTATTGCAGCACTCTACTATAGTTGTTGTTGTTGTTGTTATTAACCTGGCCCCTTTGTTTATTGCCAAAGTGCTGCGTGGCAAACAAATTGGTCCTTGCTGTTCAAATTTGATTGAACTGAGAAGCGCCGTGCTGAATCTAAAGCCAAATAAGCCCAAAATGGCAATCACAACTACGGCTTAAGCATGATACGGAGAGATATAGCGAAAGAGAGAGAGAGAGAGAGAGAAAGAGAGAGAGGGAGCGAGATAGAAAAGGGGTAATAAGTTTAAATTTGTAACTCAGATACAAAAGTCTGATATCAAATGATTCTGCAATTAGCAGTTTCAAACTTGACTTAATAGAATTTTGTAATTATTCATTTGAAACCAAATGGTGTATCCAGTATTTAATAGTACACACGCTAATAAATGGAATGAAACAAAAGTTGTAATTTTTGTAATCTATGCAATGAGTTAGATAACCTACTTTAAAAAAAAGTTGGATCACAGTTTAAAAATTCAGAAAGTTTTCTGGCAGAGAATAGAAACATTTGAATTACTTTCATGAAAAGTTTTGATCGAGAACCGAAACACATTATTTTTAACTATCATTTTTTTTTAACCATACAATGAGTAAGATTACCCAAGCAACAGTGTAATGTAACATGTTTTGAACTACTTATTTAGCAACATTTCAAAAACAAAGAAGTTGGCTTTCAGCATAAACTCAGCAAGTTTTCTAAATGATACAGTGATACGAAGAATTTGAATTAGTTTCCTGAAAGTTTTGATCGAGAATCGAAAAAGGATTTCGAACTAAGCATAATATTATTCGCAAAAATCAATTGTCGAGTCCAAACGGAAGAACACGCTGTGCACGTTCACCAGATAAAAAGAAGAAATTCATCAGGTTTTTTGCTGGCACCTTAGACTGTCAAATCACCAAGTATCGCTCAAACGTTTCACTTACAGGCCACGCCCACCAATCACAGTTAGCTCACACATACACACACACACACACACGCCCAGTCACTCAAAGAGTTGAAACACATACAACATACACACAAAGCACGTCAAATGCAACAAGCGTGTCTATCAATTCTACACCCGTTTCGTGTGTTCTCGTGTCCACTTCCGTGTCCGTTTGCCCTCTCGACACTGCTGTGGGCATGCCAATGTCCTGGACAACAGCAACAGCAACAACAAAAACAACAATAGCAGCCATATGCATAGCAAGTAAAAAAAAAAGTGCAATCACTTGCCAGTTAGACGGCAAGGACCCACAAAAGTGGAGCACATCAATGGGGATTTATAAAAAATGCAAATTCATTAGAGCAGACGCTGTGCGAGGCGTTGAGTTTTGACTCGAATGTTGGCTCAAAAAAAATGTAAAACTTAAAAAAAAAAAAGAGAAATAAAGGTAGGTCAGAAGGGGAAAGTGGCAAGACAAGACAAGAGTAGGGCAAGCTGCCAGCCCACTTGCACTAATTCCAACAGGAGGGCCAAGAGTTGCAGGCAAGAAAACTGCATCGTCATAGCATTTTCTTCTTCTTTCTCCATTTTACTCATCTCTTCTATTTCTATTTTTCTGTACACTGCTTGGTTTGCCGACTCTCTTGGCTTGACTTAGATTTTAGCAACATCATTAGAAAACTAGAACAAAAAATTAAAACGTCCATAAACTGTGAGAAATAACCAAGAAAGCCACTAAGATTTCAAGTAACTGCCATATGAATTTTGACCAGATTCTAGGAGAAAATCAAGATTAAGGAAGATAATACAAAAGATGTTTCGTAATTAAATGTGTAAAGAATGAAATAACCAAAGAAGTTACAGAGTTAAATATACAAAACTATTCTTGGAAAATCTCTGAAGATTTCCATAACACAGATTCTTTCTTCATTCATCATACATAACCATACATATTTGATAAGATTTCAACAAAGTTCCTTTGGAACAATTGCACAATATAATGCTGAAATTAAAATCTTAAGAGTTTTTTAAAGAACTCGATAAGTCTCACGCCAGTCATAATTTCTGGTCTGGTATTTCTGGTATATTTTTATTTCCTTTTTTTAATAGGTTCCAAGTCAAATAGAACATACTCATGTGCTATGGATCTTTTAAGCTTTTTGAACTCTTAAGTCTAAAATTCAAAAATAAATACTATTAAAACAATGAACTTTAAACTTTTTTTAATAATAATAATTTTGTTTTTATTAATTTTAAATATTAAATACTATTTTTTGTCAACTCAAGTTGTGCAACATAAAAAAATATAATAAGTTCTTAAGTTCAAATGGAACTATGGAAATATTAGAAAGAACTTTGAATAATGAATAAGTTTCATGTTTTTCTGGTAGCACACACTTCTGCAAGCTACAGGGTATTAGCAAGTTAAAAATGTAGTGCTTTAAGCCATACATACCACTTGGAAATCGTACTATATGTGCTAAAGAGGGACGTTGAATGTGACAAGCTGCTCGTTGTTGTCGTTTTTACGACCTGACTACTTTATGCTGTTTTTCTGCCGTATCGTGTTGTGCTGTGCTGTGCTGTGTTGTTGTTGTTCTGTTTTGTGTTGTGCTGTGCTGTGTTGTTTTTGCACACGTCGACAGTTCTGTTGTTGCATGGAACCATCGACATCTACAGCTCCTAGGGACTATGAGAGCACACTTTGCACTCTCCACATCCCATAAATCTCAGTCAGCTCTTCAGGCAACAACAACAAGAACAACAAAAGGACCGTTGCATTGTTAGTGGCAACGGGAAAATGAAATTCAAATCGCTTGCCAAGTTTTTGTTGCTGATTAAGTTAAAAGGGGGGTGAGGAGGAGGAAGAAGGAGACAACGGTGTGACCGCTAATATGGCCAGGGCTCCATACTGAGAAGCAGACGATTTAGCAGTCATAAGTTCAATCAACATCAAATTTAATTAAAACGCTAAAAGCATCCGACGACACGCCCCCTAATGCAAAGCAGAAGCAGAAGCAGAAGTGAAACAAAACCAAAGCCAAGTCAAAAGCGGAAAAATGCCAGGCAAATGAATATGGCCAAGGGTTGCTATTTTTACCTCCACTCTACCTATGGACATCCTTTTCCAACCATTGCCGTGCACATTAAAACGGAAATAATTGTGGTCGGAGCATCCAGAGGCGGACAGTCTATTGCAGCAATAGGAACCACAGCACAGCAACTGTGGGCGGTTCAGCATTTCCAACACTTTTGCCTGGACTCTGTCTCGTAATTAAGTAGACGGAGATCAGGACGGACACACCGATAGCAAAAGATGCACTGAAAGACCAAAGCATTTCGGATACAAATGGAAAGCAGACACGGAAGTCGGAAGTTGAGCAGCCACTCGACAGAATGAGATTTTCAATCGATAAGCCGTAGCAATGAGTGCACCTGTGCGAAATAAAGCTCAACAATACAAATATATTATACACACACATACACACATACAAATTAACATACAAAATATCTACATTGAAATATCGATAAGTGCACCAATGGAAAGAAAATCCGATTAAGTTAATTATTCGATGAACAAATGCTAATACTGAGTACTATCGATAATTAAAAAGTTTTGAGATAACAATTTTAAAGTGGATTTATATTTGGTGGATCGCGATGCTAATGAGAAAGAACACACACAATTAAGTTTTGAAAGGTAAATTCCTGCGCTTGTCAGATACCTAACCATATAAATATAAATAAACTAGTGGACGGTGCTACAGTCGAGCATACTCGACTGTCGGAGACCCCGTACTTACTATGGAAAAGCAAACACTGCTTAAGATAAAATAATATAAATCTCTACAAATATTAATATAGTTATGTAATAAATGTACTTTTCGCCGACCATTGGGGCTCCATTCGGCTACAGCGGAGTGTGCCCGACTGTAAGATACCCTGTGCCCTGGCACACCAATAGCTTAATACTTATTTGCACGCCATTTTTTTCGACTATTTGTTTGTATTACAATTGTATGTTCAATGAACCGATTTAAACCAAATTCGATCAAAATGTAAAAGACATAGAATGGCCGTGTTCACCAGAACAAATCGACAACAGAAAATCGATGAAATTTGCATGATTATTCTGGTGAAATGCAGTGATTAGCAATCATGACTTCAAATTTTGTGATTATGATGACTGAAAATTCATCATCAAAATAGTACGCTGAAATTTTCTGATTGTGATGCTTAGTTATCGAGCAAACAAAATACATGATTACTGATTGATTAGTTCTGGTGAACACGGCCAATGTTCCCAATCTATGAGTTCGGCTGAGATACAAAAACGAATTTCATACTAAATCTATATTTTTGATCAATCGTTCCTATGGCAGCTATAAGATATAGTGGTCCGATTTCAACCAAATAAGTCAGGATGTATGAAACCATCCCATACACATATTCTGTCAATTTGGTTCAGATAGCTCAAACAATATATATGCTTACAATATAGACGAACCTACATACCAAGTTTGAAGTCTCTAGCTCTTATAGTCTTTGAGATCTAGGCGCTCTTATAGACGGACAGACGGACATGACTTTATTGACTCGGCTGTTGATGCTGATCAAGAATATATACACTTTATGGGGTCTGCCACGCCTCCTTCTGCCTGTTACGCACATTTTTTTTGGGACAAAGTTAATAGACACCTGTACTTTTTTTAAGTACGGGGTCAAAAAATTTTATCATGAAATCAAAATTATTTAAATTAGAATGATTGACGAATTGATTCACAAATTCACATATAAATATACGAAATAGTTTAAATTTGAAAATATATTCAGTAAAAACAAACACTTAGCTCAATGAAGCATTGAGATTAATTGATAGATAGACAAAGAAACCTGAATATATGAACAAAATTCAATTAAATGTACGCAGAAAAATAAAACAATTAATGAAATAGAACATTTCGAATGCCTTGAAACTTCTTAACCATATTAAAAACTGTGTCTATGTGTTTTATTGAGACCCTTGATTGATTTGCCTCCTTGAGAAAGGGTCTTAAGCAAAGAAAACAGACTAAATAATTTAACAATTTTCGTAATTTTCTCTTCTTTTTTTAAGAATCACTTTAAAGTTTTTTTAACTATATTTAACTCTTTATTCTTATCAAGAGTGCATATAAGAATTCTATTTAATTTCGAGAAAAAAAACTGAATTTCTAAATAAGTATATTCCGCTTACCAACACTACTAAAAACATCTTACTTTTCATATTTATAAGAAGAAAAGCTTATTTGATAAGGAAACATTTGGAAGTAGTCGCATCATTAGGAGCAGCATAAAGAAAAAAGTGGCTGCAACAACTTAACTGAAATACAATTATAAACACATTTCTCTCCTTTTAGCCGAAGCTTGGGCCAAGAATGGCCCGCCCTTTCAACTCCTTCAAACAAAGCAACAAAGAACGGTAAAAATAAAACAAAAACAAAAACAACACAGACTGGCAACTTTTTTGTACCGTGTTCACTTTTAATTTGGCTTTCATGTGAGCTGCAACAATAGAAATGCGTAATTGTTTTTATTTTCGTAGTTGAACTCAAACAAAAAGAGCGTGAGAGCGGGAGAGAGACAGGACAAGTAGGAAAGAGAGAGGGTGAGTGGGGGAGAGCTGGTGGTAACTTTTGGCGCTTTGCAACACTTGCACATGCTCTAGCTAAATTAAACACCTCGCGGCTAAAGCGACCCACCCTTGGCCTGGTCTCTATATATATAGTATGTATGCATGTATGTATGTATGTATGTCTGAGTATGCCTGTGTGTGTGTGTGAGCAACTAATTTAAAAAGTAATTTTTACTTCCGGCATTTACACAGCTGCATTTAGCAGCCGAGCAGCACATTTGTAGGGATGCCACGCCCCTTCTCGTCCACCCACACACTCACTCCCATATAAATACATATACACTCAGAGAAATGCAAAGCAATTCTTCTCCAAAAAAGTGTTCTTTAATTTATTCATTTAGTTTTCTTACTTTAAATGCGAATCGCTCTTAAAACAGCATTAATGATTGTTAAGCATCAAAAGCGAAATTTCTGAATTAATGTAAATTTAAAATATATTTTTAACTTGAGACTGTTTTGATCATAAATATATATTTTTTTTTATTTTTTTTTTTTTATTTTAATAAAATAAGTATGGTTAAAACCATAAAGCAAGTTTGAACTATGTATACAAGCAATGCTTTCTGTGGCCTTCAGCTGGAGATCTTAAATATATAGAAAACAAGCTTGAGCTTGATCAAAAACATAAGTTCGGAAATTAGGTTCAACTCACAAATCAAGTTAATAAGATCTTAAATCAAGATCTTTAATGCTTATATGTTTTTTTTTTCTTTCGCTTGCTTAGAATTCCCAAATGGTTTTGTCTTGTCTACTATGAGGACCACTTCGACGGTCACTGAAAAGATAAGACTATATTATTTAGGATAATTTCTGTTAATGATTTTGACACAATTCTCATAAGTTATACAATTATTACAAATAAATTATATCTAGCACACCAATTTCTAAAAACCATCCTGAAACGTGCTTGACTTATCCAAACGCTCTTGATTTTAAGAATTTTAAGACCGCTTCTAAATTTAAAACTACGTACTTGAATCAAGATCACTGAAATTTTTCCAGGACCATTAAAGTTTTGACATTACAAATTCTTGATTCAAGCTCAAACGTGCTTGATTTTTCTCTTAGTGTACTGACTCACATGCTGCTCGGTTAAGTTTTGAGCTGCAGTTTTATGCAATTTCGTTGCAAATTTACGGTGGCAACACTTAAAACAAACACAATAGCACAAGTTTGTTTGTGCAACCAACCAAATCAGAGTAAATAATAATAGAAGCGCCCCCAACAAAAGCAGCAACAACAACAGCAGCTGAGGCAACAACAGCAAAGTTGCAAGGATGCTTATTTAACGCCACCAAAGCTGAGGTGTTTGATTATCCTGTGACGGCAACACAGCCGCAGGCGGCACTTGAGTGCTTTTGTGTACTATGTCCCCTTTCCTCACCACCACCCCTCTCCCATCCCCACCCCTTCATCACTGCTCTCACCAACTCTCGTTCTGTGTCGCTTAATTTGGATAACATTCAGCGTATTTCATTGAATTTATTGCCAACTTGCAATTGAATTATGGTAAATCCAATTAATTGCCATTTCGCGACCCATAAATTGTAATCAATTTCAATTGTACACAGAGTTGCCAGGCAGCACAAAAAAAAACCGGAACGAATTTATACAAAATTGTTGTCTACTTTTTTGCTGTTGCTGTTGTTAATCCTTAGGCTTGGTCATCAACACTAACATTGTAAATTATTAAATCCTATTGAATCGATTCAACTCAAAACTTTTGACATGCAAGGCAATTAATAAAAAAAGACTTTCCAATTCAATTAAATAATTTAATTTCCCATTTATATTGTAATAAAATAATTGCATATAATGACATACAATATTGTGGTTTACTTAATTAGAATAACAATTTTTAATAGCATTGATTAGCTACATTTATATTCATGCGTTCGATTGCCATTAAGCTAGTTAATAATTCGAAGTTGATTACTGTATTAATCTAGAGCAGGCAGAGCTAAAAAGATAATTCTGCTGAACTGTATCGTCGCTGCATGACATATTATTAATTAGTTAATTTCTTATTTATTCATACATATGTATGTATTTTATAAGCATTACTACCTTTTCCTGCGCAAATATTTTAAATTCCTTCTATACTTTTTTAAGCCCATCAATAAAGATATAAACATAAACATTATATGCCACATTGTATTTTTTTTTAATTTTATATTATTTTTAATAATTCAATTATTTAATTTGTTTATTTGTAGAAGTCTGAAATAATATTATGAAGGTATTCCACTGACCTAACCCTACATAGGTTAAGTTTAGTCAACCACTTCTGCATCAAGCTTTTTCATACTAAATCATATATTTAATATGCCTCATAGCAACTTCTTTGTGCACTCCCATTTGTCAACTGTGATGTTAAAGGTTAAGCAGCCTTAATCTTATAACAGAAATCATCAGAATCATCTAAAAACATTTGAATAAGCGTACTGTCTATCGCATCATTAACTAATTCATAAGCCTTGTCTAATACTAAACAAAAAAAAACACAGCAGAGCCGCAAAGAGAATGAGAGTGTAAGAAAAACAAGGATGAGGCTGAGAACGAAGGCAAGTATAAGAAGGCATTTAAATATGCAGCTAATCATAAAAATAAAACCAAACAAACACTCAAAGAATAAGCACATAAACGGCAAATAAACCATATAAACAAAAATGCTCCATAAAAGCCAACTTAGAAAACACAGACAGCAATGGGCTGAAAAACAGCAGCAACAACAGCAACAACAACAGCGACTACAACAGCAACAACAACAGCAACAACGTTGAGAACAACAACATGAAGAACGGCAGCATTTCATTTCATAAGCTCGGCATCTTAATCTTAAGGAAATAAACTCGTTGCCACCGCTCAGTAACTACCATGGCCCATATACCATCACCACCACCCACTCACCTCCCCCTTCCTACTTAACTTAGCCACCACTCTGTTTTAGCACCACCCATTTACTTATTTGGTGCCTCTGTTGTGGGCGTTGCTTCATGTTTGAAATTAATTTCATTCACACAGAAATTCTCACGCGCATACAATTTCATTAAGTAAATATTTTCGCCGACCGGCAGCAACCCCAAAAAACCCAAGCCTCCCCATCTCGTCCCCTCTTCCCCTTTGCTTCCCCACCATCATCATTCGAACTGTTTTTTCTTTCTACTACCCACTTCCCGTCTATTTAAATACCCAGTAAAATGTTTGGCATAGATATGTATGTATGTACATATGTGTAACATAAACAAAAACTAAAGCATTTAGATCACAACAGAGAACAATATAGGCCTCTTAACAATCTCCTTTCTAGTTTTGAACTCACTGACTAATACAATTAATATTATAATTGATCAGAGCAAATAAAAATGAGCAATAAATTATATATTTCAGTCTTCTGTAAAGTAAAAAATTGCTTGTAAAATGAAATTAACAAAAAATAATTTAGTATTTAACACAAAATAAATGAAAAAAAGGTAATAAAAATATAAAGATCACTTAGCTTAATATACATATAAAAAAATATTAATTTTTAACTTAAATTTAGAAATTTTAAGAATTTCTGGTTATCTTTTTCAATTCTAAGATGAAATATCTGCCATTCTAACACTCTCTTGCAATTATAAAAATGTAAATGTAAAATTATAAATCTCTATTACAAAAATCACTCAATCAAAAAGTAGCAGTTGAATAATTCCAGGGTATCTTAAAGTCTTCAGTAAAGCAAATAAGTTTTTCGAATAGTAGTTGCTTTAACGCTCCATTGAAAAGTCAAAAGAAGACAATGTTGCCGACTATGCTGCAGCCTAATTTCCAACAGAGGGTATCTTCTCGTCACACACTGTTGACAACTACATTTGTACTTATTTTTTCTGCTGCTGCTGCTGCTGCTGCCGCATTCGGCGAGTTAACGACGCGCAACTTTTATGCGATTTTAATGCCGCGAGCGTTGCTTAAATGAGCCGCTCATAAAACGTCGCGTCTCCCGCTTGACGGTCGCAACATCATCAGCCTCCCAGCCCCACCCCACCCCGTCTTCGCTTATGTGGCGATGATAGATAATGCCACGCCCCTTTTGAAAGTGGGCAACAGAACAATTAATGCATTAAAATCGCAATGCGAGACTTTTTTGCATGGCCAATAAAAATGACTCTTAATGACATCTGCAAATTGCAGTCCCAAAAATTCAGCGTATGAATAAAAAATAAAAATGAAAATGCGGGAAGAAGAACAACGGCTATGACAACACATAATAAAAATGCTTTATTGGTATGGAAAATGGAATGTGCAGAGCGAGATAGAGATAAAGAAAGAAAGAGAGGGAAAGAAACGAAAACCACATTAATCGCAATTTAAAACAACTAATCGAAAAGTCGATTTTGAAACGATATGGAAATAACATGAAAAAATCGAAAAAATAGAGGGAAAAGTTTAAGAAATTGTTCCGACAAGTAACTATTTTGTAATATTATGGAAATAAAATGAAATGAATCGAGGAATAACGCATTTTTATTGATTTGAAAACGAAACCGATTTAGCAATTGAATAAACGGGAATGAAGCAACATAATGTTCATGGAAAGAATGAGAAGGAAGCACTAAACGCGAAATACAAAAGAAAAGTAAATAAACAAGTGGGAAAGGCTATGGTCGAGCTCCCGACTATAGGGTACCCGTTACTTATTAAAATAAATATAAAAATATTTTTTATTGCATGCTTTTAGGCACTTACATTGCTTAAAAGCCTTAATCAGCCATTACCACCTTTCTATTTCTCCGATCTTGTTACGATTTGGTCGGATGATAGGTAATAAAAATAGTTAACGTTAATTAGTAAAAAAAATCCTAATATCTTGAAAACGGTGCGTGTTGTGGCTTTTCGCGATTTACGAAGGCGGAAAGGGGCTGCAAGCTTGACCTGCGTGTGAAAAATTTTGTTGCTCTTGCTCTTATAGTCTCTGAGATCTAGGCGCTCACACAGACGGATAGACGGACGGACAGACGGACATGGCTATATCAACTCGGCTGTTGATGCTGATCAAGAATATATATACTTTATAGGGTCGGAGATGCATTATTCTCCCTGTTACATACATTGCAACGAATACAATATCCCCTTTTACATTTTTTTTAAGTAACGGGTATAAAAATAAAAAAAAATAGGCTTAGGTTTTAAAGTGGAAATCGCAGGGCAGTTAAGCAGGACAAAACTGTGATATAAAACTAAAGGAAATAAGATTGTACCTGTATGTAGATAGAAAAGTAATAAAGTTAAAGAGCTAAACAATTTAAATTATAAAAGTAAAAATGTTTTAAAAATGTTAGTTAAACAAAACAAATTCATAAAACGTGTGACGGGATGTATTTGTTTATAGTAAACTTTGTTTTATGTTAAACGTTACAAGTAAGTTGTTCCTATTAAGATATCACCCCGAATAAACTGATATGACAACCAAATGAACATTGGGCCTATATTTTCAATATCAAGCATAGTTTCAAAATTGCATGCAACGGAAGTTCAGCCCCAAAACTGAATGTCAAACGCATAAATCAATGCAGAATGGGTAGAAATGTAGTTGAAGCAAACTTTTATCAGCGAATGGCATTCACAGCGAGTGGCGAATCGAACGCACTTTGAATTGAAATGAACCGAAAGTTTTCAAGCGCTTGCAACAACAAAAACAGTAACAGCAACAACAACAACAACAACAACAATAGCTACTATAACAACAACAAGAACAACAGTTACAAAGTTGCAGTTTTAATTGCCATTTGGACTGAAAGTAGAATGCAACAGTTACCGTTAACAGTAACAGTTTCAATTGCTGGAAAAAGAGTGTGGCGGCCAGGCTTTACTGTACAGTGCGCATTAAATACAATACGGCGAGCACTCGCTCAAATGAGCTGAACTGAAAAAGGGATGGACAGACAGACAGACAGACAGACGACGTGGGATGTGGGACGTGGGACGATTGAGGCTGAAATGATTACGCGCTCAAGAGCGGCTTGTAGTGAAAGCTCAACGACCACGCCTCCCTCTGACAGGCAGGCAGACACACAGAGAAGCAGACAAGCGGACAGACACACACACATGAACTTGCCACACATGGAGGCAAGCGGTGGCAACCGCAGAGCCCGCAATGCTGCAGTTGTTGCCACACGGCCACAGAGACTTTGGCCAATATTTCAAACACGCGTCGAACGCATTTCCGTGCGGAAAACGGTTACAGCGGAAATGCAACTTTGGCCGTTGTTCGAGCATAACTGTTGTTTATGTTTGCACAAACACACATGTACACATATACTGACGGGTTATCAACAAAAGGAACATGTACATACGTACACAGTGAGAAAAAAAGACGTTCTTAAAATAAGTATGAATTAAGTATATTTAAACATTTAAAATTTATACTTGATATATGTTCATATGAACTAGTCCGAATTACTGAAAATGAGCATTAAAAGCTCACACGATTTTAAGTCTGCAGTAAGCTTAATTCAAGTACCATGTTTTTAATTGATTTGAACTCAGATCAAGCACGATTTAAAGTAATTTTAAGTTTAAAAATACTAAAATACTTGAATTTCCTAATACGAAATAAGATCGAAGTACTTGACTTTAGTAATAACAATTTTAGTGAGAAATCAAGTTATGCCGTTTTAAGTACGAAATACTTGATTACTTTTCTCTCTGTGTAGAAGGTCGATTCGTCCTGAGACTCGATACGCAGCTGCAAAGCCACCCGCATAAATTCCTTTATTTTATTTCCTTATTTTTTTGGACTGCTTTTTTTTGGGTCAACGGCAGTTACAGTTACAGAACCCGGTTACAGGGCCGTTTACAGACCCAGTTAGCTATTACATTGCCAGTTAGTTTTGCTCCGTTGCCGACTCACTCTCTCTCTCTCCCTCACTCTCTCTTTCTCTCTCTCTTTATCTGTTGTTGTTATGGCCCTTTTTTCTCTTTTGCGTTTTTTTCTTCGCTGGTACTGCAATTTTTGACAGCTATTTTCTTGCCGTTGACAAAAGCCTCACGGAGTAAATTGAGATGGATGAAAGCCAACGAATGAACAAACAAATGGGCAGAAAGACAGACAGACAGACAGATAGACAGCAAGACGGACAGAGACTGTAGGATAGACTGTCCTGGTCCCGGTCCTGGTGGAATTGAGCTTGTCTCTGACTTGCACTGAGCCAATAAGCTCCACCGAAAATAACACATAAGAATGACCTTTTTTCTGACTGTTGAACTAGCGAATGCTCTGCAAGCTCTGTAATTCCTACTGGATGATACATACACAAAACATATGTTAAGCTCTACCAAAACCCAAGTGTCCTGATATATGCATACTAAAGATTTATATATAAAGTCTGTATGAACATTTTATAAACTCTAATACTTAAAAAAGTAGGCCATCAAAGAACTAAGTATATTCGCACTTGAATTTATAACGTTTTGTTCCCAAAATATTAAAATTGTTGCGTACTATTGTTCTTGAACTAAGCATTAAACGATCTTAAATTAAAATTCTGACTAACCGCTTCTATGACCGCTATATAATATAATATAATAAGATACATATATAATTTATCAGGTGTGCTACAGGAATCACTTCCACTTGAATTTGACATAAATTTGAATGAAATTTATGTCAAATTCAAGCGAAAGCGATTCCTGTGGCACCCCTGTATAACATTAAATCTGTAAGTTTGGTTGAAATACCCTTAGAACCAACTGAGTTTTTTTAAACTAAACATTTTTATGTATATCTGGTTTATAAAGTTTGTTACTGACTTGTTACTGACATACCCACAATTCTATTATTCCCACTTCTCTCGTTTTATGCCCAAAGGGTATGAAAGCAGAAAAAAGTATGCCAAAAATGAAAGCCATTGCCCTTGTCCCATTGCCGTATTTGATGCGTTGCTTAATTGGTTTGTGCTCGCGAAGAAAGCAGAATACGGAACAAGATATCCTGAATGCGGCTAGCCGAGTTGAATCCTTTGGGTCAAGGCGACTTACAACTGCCTGATAACTAAGTCCAAACGAATCGAAAAAATAGACTCTAGAAAATAGAGGGAGACAAGGCGAAAAACAGATCCCAGCAAAATTGTAAATACATATGACATTTTTAAGACTTACTGCATTTGATTTCAATCATAATATAAAGGGGAAATAAAGAACAGATTCCAATCAATTTGATAAAAATTATTTTGAGTGTACATATGTATATTGCGTAAATTCTTCTTCATAAGGGGTAGTAGGAAATAGTTAATAAATAATAAATGTTTTTAGAAAAGATCCAAAAAAAAAAGATGATCTAATTGTGTAAGAAAATTCTATATATTTCTAGTCACCCTTTAATACCCTGGAATTAAATCACTGTATTATGTATAAAGATAGTCATAGAAACGATCGGGCGATCATACTCTTTAGAAAAATTTCAATGCCAACCTTATCTATTTAGTGTCATCTTAAGTATCCAGATTAGGTTTTGCTCATTTTTTTTTTTAAATTTTTTATTTTGATTAAAATTGGCAAAGGACTCTGCAAGGGCATCAAATCTTCGGATTGCCTTTCTATCTTGTATTTCAACTAAACAGCTGACTTTTGAAATAGTTACACATCATTTAACTGCAGAACATAAGATGAGGCCAATTAAAATGAAATTTTTTGATTAAGCCAGTTTTGTGAAATTTAAGAATTGAATACAAATACAAATATTGAAACTTCTATAGATGAGTTTACAAAGTCATATATTTTTTTAATTCTTAATTTGATTATTCATATGCTTGATAGTGTATTATTCTAATTTGACATTGTTTTCAATGTTAATCGTGTCTTTGAGCAATTAAGCCTTAATAACAGCAATTATGAAGGCGAATTGACTCCTATTGTAACATGATATTATTTCTAAATGGCGGACGTGATAACATGGCTTTTATATTCCTGTTTGCATATGCATGAATTTGTATGCGTTTGTTACTCAGACATTGTTCGGTATTTGTGACTGGTCTCTTGGACTTTCAATTAAGCTTATTGAATGTAATTAAGAGGTGTAATTTAGAGGAAGTGGGGCCACGCCCATTGACTGAGTCGCTGTTGGCCACTTTATGGTTGCGGGTCAAACGGTGTAGACATTTTCATTAATTTGCACAATTGAATGATTTTCATTAAATCGCAATTACCCGAAATTAATCGCTTTGGCAATTGGCAATCCAACAGAGAACGTTCGTTTCGTTCTAAGCGGCTTATTGCGATTCGATTTCTCCCTCTCTCTTCATTGTTTTATCTCTCTTCCTAAGACTAGTTCTATCTTTCTCTCTCGCCCACTTGTTGTTGACACACCGCTGCGAATTCGATGAAATTGCAATGTTTTTACCTGTCGTCTGCAGTGTTGTCGAATTTGCTTTAGTTCGTTTTAAATTTTTAATAGTCAAGCCGGCAAAACATTCCATCCGGAAAAATATTGGTTTTTTTTTATCAAAAATATCACAAATTAATTTAAAAAATAAATTAAAAATTACCAATAAAATAATAAAAAAAACAAGCGGATCAGTCGAGTGCACTCGACAGTAATATACCCTGAGCCTAGGCCCCGGCACGCCGAAGATTTGATGCCCATGTTATTCCCATAATTATCCTTATTTATCGACCTAACGTTTTTTTTTGCAGCTACATCCATTTAAATTTTAAAATATAATTGAGTGATTTAAACCAATTGGCACGATATTTTAAAAATGTATTAAAAGTAAAAATGATAAAAACAACAACAAAAAATTGGTTGACCAATCCAGGATTCGAACCCACGACCCATTGCGCATGGGTGCGTATCTCTATCATTAGAAAGAAAATTTTAAATAAATGAAAACATTTAATAATTAAAAGTCATCTGCACCGCACCCATACCGAGATTCGAACCGCGATCTCCCTGGTTACTAGTCGAACACTTATCACCTCGGCTACTTCGACACATTTGCTGATGCTGGCAAACTCGATATACTTACATACTCAATGTACATTCCGTTAGAGTAAATACAAACGAATTAAATCATTATTAATTCTATTTATAGAATTGCATTTAAAAAGGGGTTTGAAAAATCGTTAATATCTTCACTACTTATGGCCCAATCGTGTTGAAATTTGGTGATTAGTCTCTGGGCATGATCCTACACCCGTTGAAATAAAAAAAATTTTAAAATTTAACTCAAATCCCGAAGTTAAAGGCGATGCCAGTTTTTGATGAACAGTGGGCGTGGCAAAATTTTAACATAAACTTGTCCTGCCTGACATAATAGGGAGTCTTCATTCCAAATTTGGTGGTCCTAGCTCTTACCATCTCTGAGATCCTTTCGTTTACACGGACCGACGGACAGACGGACATGGCTATATCGACTCGGCTGTTGATGCTGATCAAGAATATATATCTTTATGGGGTCGGAGATGCTTCCTCCTGCCTGTTACATACTTTTGAACAAACTTAATATACCCCTCAGGGTATAAAAACAATATGTCCCAAATTCTATACACTTTTATTTGTTTCTGGTCGATTTGTCCTGTTTTTATGAAGAGTGATTGCCATCACTGGTCATTTGATTGAAGTGCATGAGACAGTTCGAAAATTGTTTAGTTTTCATTCAAAAACACATACGGAAAATCTATTAGCATGAGTCTAAGGAAATGCAATGAATATATCAAGAATTAAAGATGCAGATAAGCCGTAAGCTAAAAGTTGCGCATACATGCTCAAAAAATAACAAAAACAGAGAACATTTAAATAAAGAAACTGTGCGTTGCGTTTATTGGAGATGAAATTGTCTCGATATTCTGTAGCAACAATTCGAATGACTTTCTGAGACTTAAACATTATTTGATATGCTTTTAGATCTACAAATTAAGTGGAAAACCATTCATATGCGTATGTACATATTTATATTATTTTTATTGTATATAAGTAATTCAGATTATTGAAAAGGATCAGTTTTTCTAATTTTTTTTAAATTTATATTACTCTACATCAAAATCAATGTGTACACTGTACAAACTTCTCTATGGTCGAGTAAAGTGTAAATTGAGTTCTTGTTGAGGCATGCTTAAAGTGTTAATTAGGGTTGAGTCAGGTTAGACAGTCTGTCCAACTAGTTGTTCTAAGAGAACACGCACAAACAAGCTAGTAAATTGCTCTCGTTCGTGTCACGAGTGAAGTACACGGAATACACGCCCATCTCTAGTGGTGGTGAGGCTTGTTGCCTTGGCAATTAAGAACGCCTTGAAACAGCAGCTGCCACTGAGTTGCTCAAGTGTATGCTGCATATTTTAAGTTGGCCCAACCATGCAGTGGGGCAAGTTGTTGTTGCATTTGTTGCAGTTGCTACTGTTTGTTGGCTGTCGCGTCGGCAAAGGCGGTCAAAAGGCCGTCAAGTGTCGTGCCAAGTAACAACAACTGCACTGGCAACAACGACAACGACAACGACAACACGCCAACAACATTGAGTGCACAAATGTGTTGCACATTTCGCATGCAACAGCAAGGTGAACGATTGCACGACCCATGGGCGTGGTCAGGTGCGAATGTTGCTCCAGGCTGACAGCTCGGACAACTCGGACAGCTTGGACTCTGAAGGTCTTTTCATTTCAAGAGGTTTTTCAAGTTATTTACGCTTTACAGACGAACAGTGAAAGAGAGAGATATATAAAAGAAAATAAGAAATAACAAGGATAACGCCGAAAGATGGCAGATTAAGAGTGAATACGGACAGAGAAAACAGAAAGAGAGAAGCGGAGAGAGGATGGGAATCAGAGAAAAAGATTCACACAATAAAACTCGAATAAAGAAAATATACGAAATACAATTTGTTATAAACTTATCTTCTGAAAACAATTGAATTTAACTGGACCAAAAGTTTCCCTATACTTAAAATGGGAAATTTCAACACTTACAGAAATAAATGAGTGCGATTATTATTATTATTATTATTACAACATAAAATATCATCATTTCATACTCATACCTTAATTTTGGTATTAAAAACAATTTCAAATCACAATCTTGGAAAGCTGATTTGAATAAACAAAATAAATCGAAGTATATGTATGTGTTTTTCGTATTTTCAATGCAATTTAAATTGTTTCTGTGTAGATAACAATCCTTAAAGTTATTCTTTAAGTTGAGAAATTCAAGAAATTCAATATTGTTTTTCCGCAATTCCCTTCTCAAAAGAGCTTGAAGCAGGGATTAAAACCGAATCGAATATCGTTTCAGTTACGGTTTCGGTTATGTTCGCGTTTAAATAAAGGTTTCGTAACAGTGAACCGGATTTTTTATGTTTCGGTTTGGTATGGTATGGTAACGATTCACAAAAATAAAAAATTATTTGCAAAAATATAAGTAGATTAATAATATAATAATAATAATTAAAAAGGTATTACATTCTTAATGTTACATTTACACATTTATTTCAGATATTCTTCATTTTGATGTAGTTTAGTTACTTTTTAACAGTTTTAATATTTCATTTAACAAATTTGTTTTATTGGCGCTTAGTCAGTGCTATGAAAATTCGATTATGAATATCACAAATAAAAACTCTAAATTAAACATAAGAAAATTTAAATCAATAATCAAAATTAAAAATTATTTGGATGTATGAAAAACCGAAATTAACCTCTATAAATGCAACGGTTACTAAACGGTTATTTCGGTTTACAGAGTTTCGGTTTTAAGATTTAGGTCAAATGTAAAACAATTTTTTTTTCGGTTACGGTTTCAGTTACAATTTTCATTTTCAATCGGGTTTTACCGGTTAACGGTTACGGTTTAAAGCATTCTGAAAATTTTCCAGTGATGATTATAATGACCCCAAATTCAAATATTAATCTATACAATTAATTTCAAATGCATTCTGCTTAGCAAATTAGTTACAATACAATTTTAACTAAATAACTCAATATGTTGACGAAAGCAAACACACTCCACATGGTTGAATAGCTGACAAACCCGGAATTTGTGTGATTTGTGGGATTTTCGGAATTCGGGGAACTTGTGGAATTTAAGTATTCTGTACCGAAGGTATTGCCGAATCCAATGCGTTGATTTCCCAAATCAAATTCCGTGTAATATTGTTCAAGAAAGATATCACCAAGGATCCAGAAGGATGTGTTCGCGGATTGAATACTCAAAACACACTCACCATCTATTGAGAGAACATATGAAGAGGGAGAAACACCAAAGATCATACCTCCAATGAGAAACAAGAGATTTGGCATATTGCTGACACTGGAGCAATCCACAGATCCATCCGGACTAACATTGATCAAGGTTAAAATTGTATTAAAGGCCTTAGAGGGCGCAATGATCATTGAAGTGCCCGTATCGAGAATAGCCTGGCAATGGGAGCATAATGAGACCTCAGCCAAGGAGGCAGCCGTCAAGTTGAACTGCCAATAATCAGCTACAGAGACGGGAACATAGGTCAGTTTGTTTAAGTAAAGTGGATCAGATCCGCCTAGATACAATTCACCCCCAGTGCGATCACTGGTCAATAAGAATGAGAATATCGGTTGACTGATTAGTCCCTGGTTAAACATGTTATAAAAAGGTGGAGTAATATTAGCCACAGCCAAATCTTGAAATCCCATGCCCAGAATTCCATCAAAGCTGACATTTTGAAAGTAATTATCCAATTCGCTGGTGGCCGCGGCAAATGTCTGATTCGATATCACGAGATTGGCCACCATCACAGAGTCCGTTGCCAGGTAACCGGTCATTCCACCTTTTCCATATGTAAGCGTAATATTCGAATCTTCCTGGCTTGCTGGCTGATATGTTGCAGATTGAAACGGATTGTATTGAGCGTGGAGATCACAGGCTGAACTTGTGCAATTATACGAAGGCACCCACAGATTGGAGGAGCCCGTATCGAACATTACTCGGAATAAGCTTGGAGGTGTTCCAATCCATATTAAGCCATAATAATACATATTCATTGAGGTTGACAAAGGCTCATAGCCCATTTTAGGCGTAGTACTCGTAGTCGAAGTCGTAGTTGATGCCGGGACATCCAGGGCATTTATATCTGGCACATTGTACTTGCTGCACAAATATGACACCTCGGCTTTTATATTTTGGCGACTCTTATTCGGATTCTCCCACTTGTAGATCGGCATGCGAGGGAGAAACTCGGCTCCAACGAGAATCCCCGCCAACAAACTGACTATGAGAAATGCCTTTAACATTTTGAAATCGATATCCAATTCAATACTGAGGTATCTTCCCGCTGTCCACACACTTTAATACTCCAACTATTTGTTGTTATCACTGTGTAGAAATCTATCATATCCATTCAAATCTCTCATTGATAAGATTGTTTATATCGAACAAAACTGATGATATTTTAAGCGCCAAGCGGTGTTCAAGAATTCGTCATCGACTACGTGTAAAAAACAAAATACGATAAAAAATCAATTCAAAATATAATAGATACAAACGATAAAAAAAAGGGTTTATCAATTGCAGACTACTTAAAAATTCCAATATAAACATTTATTTGATATTGGCTTATATGTATCTTTTAAAAGAACCTCTTCACGAGGTTAAAATTAATTTCTTAGATTTAGAAGTATTCGAAACTTACCTCTTCACGAGGTAAAAGTCTAGTGACGAAAACTTTTTCATGCCCCAATATTTGTGATATCAAATTTTGCGACGAATAATATTAAGTACATACATATAAATTACTAAAAAAACTTTGTTTGGCACTCGTCACATTGCGCTAAAATGTCCCAATTCTTCATATCTAATAGAAATTACTTTTTTGCGCAGTGCCGAAAGCTTAAAATTGTTTTTTCGTCACAAAATTGGATATCAGAAATTTTGGGGCATGAAAATGTTTTCGTCACTGGACTTTTTCCTCGTGAAGGGGATTTTTTTTTCACTTTCAAATACCTTTAAGTCTAAGAAATTGAAAAAAATATTTATTGATCGCACATTTTTAGCAAGGCATCGAGAAATACAAAATGCCAAATGTAGATTAGATTAATTTCTAAAATCGACGACAGAGCTAAAGTTTGCATTATATTATTCAAATGCGAAATTCACTGATATTTATTTGAAATTTGCTTGATTTTTGCAGATAACCGAACGCCAGGAGCAAAAAACAGAATCACAAATGCAAGATGAACCCGGAGCATATGCAGATGCCATCTGGGCCGCCGCTTCCGTCGCAGAGAAGTACGTGCGGCGACTTCAGCGGGGACAGGGAGAGTTACGGGACCATGGGATTTGGCGGCATCCCCAGCTCGTCCAGCAACAGTTACGGTTCTTTTGGCGTTCTATCGACACTATCCACAGGGGTGGCCGGGACTCCCCACTTGCCATTGCTTTTGCCCGCGCCGCCCACAACCGGCACGTTCAAGACGACGACGATTTCGATGCCGATGCCGATGCCAATGCCGATGCCGATGCCGACATCAACGGCCTCGACAACGCCCATGCCAACGACAACGCCATCGCCCATGATCCCGATGTCAACGATGCCAATGTCAATGCCAACAATGACAACAACGCAGGCAACAATGATCCCCATGTCGATGGCCATGTCTCTGACGACGCCAACGTCGCTGCCGACGCAGCTGCTGCCGATGCCGACGCTGGAGGACATTGAAGTGGCCACACAGCAGCAGCCACCACAACAGCTACCACAGCAACCACAGCAGCAACCACCGCCACCACCAGCTGGCATACTTAAATATCCAACAACATCGACCGTTGGCTATGTCAGTGAACTTTTGGCACCGCCCGTGGCGCCACCATTGGCCACCAGCGCCAGCAGCTCCATCAGCAGCAACTGTGGCACGCTCAAGAGCAATGCCAAATTGTTGCCCCTTCAACTGGTGGCCACCACGACGGCACCGCCCTCCTCCCGCAAGGAACCGCCCCTGCCCCTGCCGACCTCTTCGGCCGCCTCATCGCAGTCACAGCAGCAGCGCCAGCGACGTACTGGATGGTGCGCCTGCTTCGGCTCCGGCCCGGGTCCATCCGAGGCCAAGACGCCGCCCATGTCCGGCTATGCCACCAAGTCCAAGAAACGCAAGCCGGCTGCCCAGACTGTCTGGTCGGCGCTCCTCACAAATCTCGGCATCTGCATGCTCCTCTTGGCCTATACACTACTTGGTAAGTAATCTAACCCACCTGTGCAGCATTTAACATTGGACACAGGGATTAAGCCCGTAACAGAAACTGCAACCGTTAGCCGGTAATAAACGTTTGAAATTGGTAACCGTAACTGAAACTGTAACCGACCCAAGACTTTTTTATTGTTCCTTAACAGAAAAGCCGAAATAACCGTTAAGTAACCGATTCATGCAAATCGGTTCGTTTCGTTCCAATCGATCATTAAATTTAGTTTTGTTGTGAATTTGTAATCATCGTTTTTAAAACTTTCTTTGAATTTTTAAAATTATGAATTTGAATTAATGAAAATGAAATCAAAGAATTTTTATATAAATACTCGTATTTACATTTTTATACCCGTTACTTAAAAAATAAGTAAAAGGGGATATTGTATTCGTTGCAATGTATGTAACAGGGAGAAGGAAGCATCTCCGACCCTATAAAGTATGTATATTCTTGATCAGCATCAACCGCCGAGTCGATATAGCCATGTCCGTCTGTCCGTCCGTCCGTCTGTCCGTCTGTGTGAGCGCCTAGATCTCAGAGTCTATAAGAGCTAGAGCAGCCAAATTTGGCACACAGATGGGCTTATGGAAGCCCCACGCAGGTCAAGTTTGTCTCAAAAATGTTGCCACGCCTCTTTCCGCCTCCGTAAATCGCGAAAAGCCACCACAAGCACAGTCTTCAAGATATTAGAATTTTTTCACTAGCCACCGTTAACTACAATTATTACCTATCATCCTTATAAATCGTAACAAGATAGGATAAATAGAAAAGTGGCAATGGCTTATTAAAGTTTTTAAGCAATATAACTGCCTTAAAGTATGCAATAAAAATATTTTAATTTTATTTAAGTAAGTAACGGGTATCATATAGTCGGGAGCTCGACCATAGCCTTTCCCACTTGTTTTCGAAACCGTAATAAACCAATAACCGTTAAACGTTACGAAATCGATATCCTACGATTCTGCGTAGCCGATAACCGTAAGCCGAAATTCGCACTTAACCGAAACCGTAACTGATACCGATTTTCGTTTCGGTTTGATAGCCTGATTGGAAATCTACTGAAATGAGCTGAAAATGCATGTCGTAAGTGTAACCGCAGTTCCTCTTCGCCTTTTAGAAGCTCCACTGTCACCACTCGCTGCATATTCAACTCTCATCACTCAAAATTTGCACCATCAATCTGTGTTTTATCTATGAACAATCACTTATTAATCTAGCATTTGATGCCACTAAATACACTAAACAAAACATCTATCAGAGGCTAGAGAGCCAAATTAATGTCAAATCAAAGCGAATAGATCTCTGTCGCCCTGTTTTATGAGTTCACTGCGACTTAAGCTCATGACAATTATTTATTTACTTAACTTTTTTCATATGGTAATAAAAGTTAAATTAAAATAGCGTGGAACTAATAAAAAATGTTGAAACAATTGCATATTAAATACTAAATTTTAAAAGCTTAAATTAGATGTTACCTCCATTAAATTGATATAAATTCCTGATTTTGGCAGCTTATTTTTAATGATCAGAATAAATTCTTTAAGTTTAAAAGGTATGCGATTCTAATTTCAATTATTCAGCAATGAAGTTGACAAATAATATTTAATTAAAGCACGATATTCTTATAATGATACCGATGTTTAAAATAATTGTTGACTCCTAAATTGAAACCCGTATTCAGTTCTTTTTTTAAGAAAATCTTAAATTACCGCACCTTTTATACCGTTTGTAGTCTCCCACTTTTTCAAAATGCAAAGTATTTAAATTCACTTTGCTCTTTCCGGAAAGTTCAATTATGCTCTGTGGTCTGTTAAGTTATTCATTAAGTGGCTAAAACATTGCTCAACCAGTCGCATAGACAACTGATTAAAGTTTAATTAAATTGTTCGTAATGGTTAAGTGATATGGCAAATATGTATGTATTAATTGTTTAAGGTTACTATAAGTCGAGTTTTTTTTCCACTCGATAAACACATTTTTAATGAGTTGAGCTCATTTGTAATGTGTCCCGGGCATCGAGAGTCGATGTGCTCATTAAAATTGGACATCTGTAGAGCTTAGCTTGATTAATTGTCAGCATATAGTAGAAAGGCATCAGTTGTACAAACATTTGTGTTGTTGTTGATGTTGTTATTTTATTCTATCATTGTTGTTGTTTCGACTATGTTAACTAATTAACGCAACATTTTCCTTTTTCCTCTTTACATTTGGCTGCTTCCTTCTGGTTTTAGTGGCTGGCTGTGAGATATAGATATAGATACAGATACGAATACAGATACGAATACAGATAGAGATACTTTCAGTTGTTGTAGTTACGGATACCTAATGTCTCTTGTCACAGTTTCGACGTTTAAATTAACAACAACAGCGGCAGCTACAACAATGGCTAAAAGACGCAGCCGCAACACGACAACGTGACAAATTTAATTAATCATTTTCCCGGGCCAGAAACAGAAACAGAAACAAAACGCCACGAAATGTTCCATCGGTCGCGAGACTTGTGCTTCTTTCTCCTCATGCTGCCGTGACACACGGCCGAGAAGAAACTTATGCGGCAGAATTTTGTGTGGCATACTTTTGTGCCTGTCATGTTGCTGGGGCATGTTAGTCGCATTAGAAACCAGAAGAAGACGGCTGCTTCGACATGACGGCCACGGAAGTGACAGGCTGCGAGACAAAAATGACAAAATAGGCAACTCGACAAGTCGACAACTCGACAGCGAAGGAAGCATGCAAAAGGCAACACATGTGCCACACACATCAAATACTTTAAACAAATCGAATCGTCTACGCACTTGAGATGCGCCACCCAAAAACTGTTACCTGTAACGAGTCACTTGTGTCACGGAATTTTCATAGCTACTTTTGCTTGGATCCTAAGGAATTCTTCTAGGAAGTTTCTTAAACAGTTGATTGTAACGTGTCACTGATGACACGTTACAAGCATTAAGTTATTTTCCAGTTACATATTCCACTAAGATCCTTTGAAATACACCATCAATCTCGAATATTTGATAATAACCTCTACTTTAAATTAGTTCTTCGAGTCTTATTATCAAGTAACGAGTAGTTTTAAGTTTTTTTCAGTTGCAGCTAGTAAAGAAACTTAAAATTCAGTAGGGATTTAGAAGGATTCCAAATTTATTATGGCATTTATAACGAGTTATTACATTTTTCGTTTTATTTTAGCTTAGTTTGCATAAAAGATTTAAGTTTTCTTAAACTAAACGGAAATTTGATATAAAATTTATTTTATATTTTGTTACCTATTTGGTTATTTATTTATTTCAATCATTTTTCTGAAAATAGTTTGTTTTGCATTAATTATGGGAAGAATAAGTATACTAAGAGAGAACCAAACAATTCTGTAAAAAAAATTTAAAATCTTAAAAAATTTTATAAATATCCGAAAAAACGGATTTTTTTGTGCAATATTTGTCACAAAAATATCAGTTTTAAGATAGTAACAAAATAAACATATTTGTTTAGTATTTCTGAATTAAAAGAAACCAAAAACGATAGTTGCATTTTAGCAACTAATTGAAATATCTGGCAAAGTAATAGACAATATACTCGTATGTATATTGGCACAGCACTGTGAATTAATATGCGTAAATGTGTGTGTGTGAGAGTGTGTGGGTGTGTGTGTTGTGTGTGTGTTGCGTCTGTATGTGACAGCTGCGCAAAAAGTTGGCCGTGTTGCCTTCCTTGTTAGAGGAAATCATCAAATGACACAAACAATTATTTAACTTTCGCTAGACAACGTGCGTGAGTTTGTGACGTCATGACAGCTGCCAATGTGTGTGTGCATATGTATGTGTGTGTGTGTCTGTGTATGCTCCATTTTGCGTGCATTTTAACGCTTCAACAAAAGTTTCAAGTTGGCCAAACAGAACAACAACAACAGCAACAATTGCTCCTTTTGTTGCCTCTATCGTTTGGTCAGAACTCCTCCCCCGCCCACCTCTCATGTATTATTTTTAACTTTGACATATGTTGGCTTTTGACGACGACATCGACTCATCATTCCCCATAACATCATTTACACGCTTCTTCCCCCAAGCGACCTTAAAACACACACACACACACACACACACAAAAATGTTAAAGTTACAGCGAATGTAACAGAAAAACTTTTCAAAAACTTGACAAAATGCTGTTATGGGGTGTGAGAGTGTATCTGTGTGTGTGAGTATGTCTGTGTGTGTGTATTGGTTGATCAACATTCACATTAAATGACTGACAAGACATCAGCATAGAAATTCACACACAGCCTGAAAAGTTGCGAATGTGGGAAAAGAGGAAGGAGAATCCATCATGTGCACGAACTTGATTTGACCCATCGCCCTTCTAATAGGGGAGGCGTTGCTTTTGGGACCACGCCCATTTTGCAGTCACTTATGCGACAGCAGACTGTAAATTCACATTGTTCACATCAATGATGGCACCAAATGTGAATTTCTAAAGATTTTCCCATCACTTTAATAACTGTTCGAACGAGAAGCACAGGGAGCTATTATAGCAGCGAATTGGATAAGCCAGCAGTAATTGGATAAACGAAGTGAAGACCAATTATAGTTGAAGGATGGAGAAGTTAAGTGAAAAGTGGAAATTTTAAAGTAGACAATTAAGAGATGCATAGTAAGTGAGTGAAAAAGTAAGCAACAGGTGAAGTCAAATTTTGATATAGCGTCTGACTTTAAATTTGTAATAAATATTAACAGTCTAAAAATAATGATAAGCATAAGAGACATAAAGAGGACTTTACACTTGCTTTAAAATCAATTTTTTTCTTTTAGTTGAGTTTGACGTTCAAATGAATAAATTAGAAGATAAAGAAGACGGAAGTATTAATTTCCATCATCACTGTGGACGAAAGATCACGTTAACACTCATCATATGAAAAAATGGCGTTAAATCAGATAATAAGTTATTTTAAATGATTCTTATATTCTTTAAAAATATGAAAAGTTCATTAGACTGTCAAATTCTCGAAGCATTATTTAGACGAAAACTTTTAGCACTGTGAGTAAAAATTAACTTTCGTCTGGAAAATGAGTCAAGAATTCAGATAAATAAAAAGGAATCATGTTGATTGAAAGGTCGGGTTTTTTTGTATTTATATTTAAAAGTTGTCTTATTACAAAAAAAAATGCTGTGTTCTAAGACAATATTCTTGATTTTATAAACCTAGATATTTACCCGTGTATGTGTTGCAAATGCGCAAAATTGCAAAGCTAGAGGAATATTTAGAAGTTGATGGAACTAATGGCAGTGCATGCAATACATGACTCTTGGCCAGTTTTGGGACCATCAGTTGGTTGAAAGCAAAACCTCAACTGACCGCAAGGCTGCTCCCAAAAGGCAGACAAAACAAATGAGTTGCCGTTTGCTTATTTGGATGCCGACACTTTAGTCATTGTTCTAACAATTGTAGTTGTTGTTTGTGTCAAGTCTCATGAGTGTACTCGTAATGCTGTTGGTTTTATTCGCAGGCTCCTTCATATTCCTGACCATTGAGAACGAGGACTCGGCACTGCTGCATCAACAGCACACGCTGGCATCCACGAAGCGCAACTTGGCAAATGGGAACAGCATCTATCAACAACAAAGGTCATCGTCGTCACAGCAACAACAACAGCAGCAACAACAACATCAGCAGCAGCAGCAACAACAACAACAGCAGCAGCAACATCATCAGCATGGACAACACACAGACAATGATACGGTGGCAGCTGCAGTTGCCCAGGGTCAGGATTTGGCTCATGAGAGAAATAATAATGGCGTCTATGGCCCGGCATCGAATGACTTTGTTTATGGCATAGATGAGACAGATCTGGAGGGGGCAACGGGTGAGGGCGAGGGCGGGGGACAGCCACAGTTTGCCCTATCGCCGGATACATATGATGTACGACAGCGGACCATTGAGAATATCTGGGACATAACCGTATCCCTCAATATACTGTACAAGGAGAATTGGACAAAGTAAGTACACAACTAGCTTAAGCATTCTCACAATTATCTCACACACAATTTCATTTCAACAACACACACGCACACACACACACACACACACACACACACACACACACACACAACAAACACACTCATACACTTACAGATTAGCCGCACTTGAAATTGCCAAGTTTCAAGACCAATTAATCAAGAGACTGAACGAGGATGTTATGCTGCAATTATCACACGACGATGTGGCCAACGGACATACTGGACCCGGCTCGGCAGGACCATCATCATCGTCCTCATCATCATCATCATCATCGTCGGGCAACAATCCGGCCACGGAAGCTGTGCTTTTGCACACACACTATCATCATCATCGTCTGGCCGGAGGCGGAGTGGGAGGAGGACCACCACATGAGTGGAATTTCGCTAAAGCGTTTTTGTATTCGCTGACCGTTTTGACCACAATTGGTAAGTGCCACTCGCCACTTGCCACTCTCTTTCTCTCTCCACAGCTGCTGGCCCCATGGACATGCCAAATAAAAAGCGAGTGACAGATAGAGACAACAATACCATATAAGACGCAGAGAGAGAAAGAAAGAGAGAGAGCGCGAAAGAGAGAGAGCGCTAAAGAGTAAGCGAGTACGATTACCAGTACTCGCACTCACATTGTACTATGGACCATAAATTTTACTATGGAAATTTGTTTTACTTGAATGGCGCACTCGGTGCACTCTTGTTTCCCAGATAGCCCCGAAATGAGGCTATGACCCGTTCACCTTTTGACTTCAACCCGAAACCACAAAAGCCAGCTAGCAGACAGTCGGACAGTCGGACTGTCAAACAGTCAGGCAGGCTGCCTCGCTTAATGATCGATGAGCAGGCATAATCAACTGCAGCAAAATGCAAACTCTCTAGACCATCGATATTTCTGTTAAATTAACTTAATGAAAAGGCGAGCGGGTAGTGAAAAGAACTGATGAGTTGTCGAGCAAGTAAATAGTGCAAAGTATTCCAACGAGCAAGGAAACTTTCGACAATCAGCTGGAGTGATAGCCTACTGCAAGTTATTTCAACGAGTAATAAAAACAAGTGACCACAGCTAACAACAAGCGCGTAGCCCTTTTGACTATTTCCCATGAGTAGCTAGGGTGAGTTATTGCCGTGAGTTTCTAGAGCAAGTATCTTAGACGAGTAGCTTTAAAGAGCCAGCGTGAGTAGCAATATAGAATGCGAGTAGCCTCAGAGGGAAACCACAGCAAGTGGTCACAGCCAGAAACCAAAGAGAGTTGCCTCACGGAGTAGGTTCAGCAAGTAACCACAACAAGAAACCACAGCGAAAAACCACAGCGATTAACCCCCCGTAGGGACAGCGAGTAGCCTAAGCGAGTAGCCCAAGCGAGTAGCCCAAGCGAGTAGCCTAAGCGAGGAGCCAAAACGAGTAGCCAAAGCGAGTAGCCTAAGCGAGTAGCCCAAGCGAGTAGCCTAAGAGAAGAGCCATAATGAGTGCTTATAACGAGTAGCCACATCAAGAAACCACAGCGAGAAGCCACAGCAAGTAGCCAAAGCGAGTAGCCTAAGTGATTAGCCTAAGCGAGTAGCCTAAACGAGTAGCCCAAGCGAGTAGCCATAGCGAATAGCCTAAGCGAGGAGCCATAATGAGTGCTTATAACGAGTAGCCTAAGCGAGTAGCCATAGCGAGTGCTTATAGTGGGTAGTCGCAACAAGAAACAACAGCGAGTAGCCACAGCGATCGAGACAGACAGAGAGAGAGAGTAACAAGAATGAGTAGTTATACCAGAGTTGCTTAAAAAAACCATTAAAAATTGAATGACTAATCAACATTGTATTTTATGCGATTGTGCTGTCCATTCAACGGTTATAGTCATACAAAAGCGCTAGTTGAGATTTACCAATTTCGTCTAACAGTAACAGCCAATCGAAGATAGATAGATACCTCTGCGTATGAGTTTGCGTCCATTCGCAATGCAGTCGAATGGCAATCGCTGCAAGCATTCGATAAACGTAAAAGTTTTTATATCTAGACAATTTGGATGAATCTTGTTAGATGTACGTGGCTTATCGAGATGATGCTCATCTGTCATTTGTGTGCTCATGTGAGAAGAATATCTTTCAATTGCCAGTGTCACAGGCACAAACACAAACGCACCTCAACTTAAAATCATACCATATACCATATACTACGTGAAGAAAAGGAGGCAGCATTTAAGCTGCCTTCGAGTTGTGCAGTTGTGTGAGTTCACAGGCCCCCTTTCAAGTGCTGGCGTGTGCGCTTTTTTTGTTGTTATTGTTGCTGTCGATGTTGTCCTTGTTGTTGGTTCTTGGTAATTTCAAAGGTTCACCCACAAAAAACAAGCCGAAAGTCAAATATTGATAGAGCAAAACAACAAACGAAGCTATTTGCTTAGCCCGAATGGCCAACACACACAGAAAAAGAGAGACAGATAGACAGATAGAGACAGAGACGGAGACAGAGAGATGCCCAAGCATAGACACGACTTTCCACTTGTGAAAATGCTATAAAATAAAATTTGCAAACATTTTCTGCTGATCTTGGCAGTTCATGCAAAGGCCGGCAAGCAAATACGCCCCAAATACTTCTCACCTCCTGCCCGCCCAATGTCAAACCTCTCCCTAATCGTAGACCCAAAAAACGTAAAAAGAAAAAAAGCTGCCCTGCTGCATAAAATGCTTCACATTGTAAGACGCAGAGCACTGTGGGATTATAGCCCAATATTTTGGCATCAATGAATTTTTTTTGTTCACAATTCAGAAATTATTTCTTTATTTTCTAAATTAGAATATTTTGAGACAGAATAAAAAGTCGTTTTTTTTATATTCTTTAGGCGAAATTGATTAGTTTTATTAACATAGTAAAAGTGTAAATATGAAAAAGTTAAGTCATGTTATGTATAATATAGTATGTAGTTAGAGATTTGTAATATTTGTGTTTTATTGTGCATTTTCCAATGTAATGTTCATGTGTATTAGCTTAAGACTAAACTGTGTAGTGTGGAGTATTACTTAAAATTAGTCAAAGATATCAGCACAGTTAAGCTTAAAGGCTATACACAAAACTATCTAATCATTTCCCTTTTCTTCAAAAATCACAATGTTGCAGATGTGCATTTGTGCTAAGTAATTAGATTTTCCCATATTCAGACAAAAGAAATGTAAATTCTTTAGTCTAATTAGCAAATATGAAAAGTTTAAAGTATCCTGGCTTTAAATTTAGAATATATGCCAAAAAAAAGAGGTGCTTATTCCATAGTGCAAGGGAGGGGTAGTATTTTTATCCATGAGGGATAGAAAAATAACCGGGGGAATGGGTGGTATTGTCAGTTTGCAATTGCGTTAGTCAGCAGGCTGCTTGGGACATTTGTATTAACATGACTTCCTGCCTTTGCCAGTCGGCTTATTATTATTACTACTATTATTATTATTATTGTTTTGTGGCTTTCAATGGACGCTGGCGTGCTCTTTTACTGATGCCGAGGGGAGTGAAGAATTCTGCATTGGGTGGTGCAAGTGGTGACCATTGTTCTTGGACCAACGCCTACAAAAATCGTGCGAGCACCCAACAATATGATTATTATTATTGACCAAACCCACGACTAAACCACTTTTCAGACACACACACATCTATATACATATATATGTATATATAAATGTATACACACTCTGTGCATGTATCTCTCTGCTCTATGATTGTCTTGGGCATAAATGGGAATTTATAGGCGGTTTGCTGCCTCAGTCTCGATTTTAGCTTCAAACTCCGGACTCCGGGCACAATAAATAGCCAGGCTTCGTTCCAATCCCTGGACAGCAATAAGACAAGTAATTTAGTTGCAAAATAATTTTAAATTTCATTTTCCATTTTCACAGCACTCACTATCATCAATTGCGCATCTTGGGACACAGTCGTAGAGAAATAGGAGCATAGCAAAAAGGGAGAACAAATTTTAGTCCTGGCGATTCGCTTTTATGTGTTGCCATTTTGTGCTTTATGGTTGTCATGTGGACTCGAACGATGCATAACCAAACACCATCGATATCAGCATATTATGTTGCTCTGTCTCTGTCTCTGGCTCTGTTTCTGTCTCTGGCTTTTATGAACATTGACATAAGCGCTTAAGTTGGAGCCAAGTGAATTGGAATATTTATGCACTCGATAGACAAGTCGATAGTGCGAGTTAATGCAATAGTTTAGTCAATACTTTCATTTAAACTTTCCGAAAGTCAAATTGAGGGTGCAGAAAGGCTCATAAATCATGCACTTAAAAACTAATTGAAATTAATTCTACATATTTGTATGTGTCTTCAATAATTCGACAGATTGTTCAACAGCTTGCCCTGGAATTCTTTTGGCCAAACTGAGAGTGAAACTTTTTGTTTTTGCTTTGCACATTCGATTAAACACATGCATTATTAGAATTTAATAATTCATCAGTTATTTCAATAGCCTGCTATAAAAATTCTTGCATTGAACTCTAGTCTGAATTGTAATATATATTTTTTTTTAGCACAAAACTGAATTCAATTATAAATTCGATATGTTTTACCATTTATTTAAATTACATTTTCAATATTCCAACAGCCCTTTTCGAAATTATTTCATGTCTGATAATTTTAATATGAGATTTGTGGCCCCACATACTATTCGATAGAATGATTAAAATTAAAAGTCAGTACAACTCTTCCAACTCACTTTTCTAAACCTCAAGTTAGTTTTAGGCAAAATATCGAAAAATATAAGAAACTTATTAAAAATATACGAGTATATATTTCAAATTAAAGTTTATTGTGTTTTAACCAAGTATTTGAATATCTCAAAAAAATGCTTCAAGCTTCAGAAAACTCTGTACAGTAAATTAAATACTTCCTTTAATGCAATTTAGCTTTCTTAAATAGTTGTCGATTTGAATTATAAATGTGTTACAGTCACAGTTCTCGTGGCAAATTGCCAGAAAAACCCAAATGAAATTCACCTTTAAATATATTCAAAGGTGCCGCAGCGTATTTGAATTAACGTAATTGAATTAACGACAATATTTATAACAATTTTATAGCCGTACGTGTATATTTATATCGATATTATTGCAAATTCAAAACACTCCCCGCAGTTCAATCAGCGTCTATTGGCAAAATGCTCTTATCATTATCATCATGGGGACGACCCAGAATATGATGTGTGTATGTATGGATGTGTGTGTGGGTGTGTGTGGGTCTAAATATTGAAATCTTTCAATATCTTTCAATAAAATGTGTAGATGTCTCAATCCCTGTCACTTCTTCCCGCCCCCTCCTCGTTTTACTGGCCAATTGACAGCGCGCCAGCTGAGTTTTACAGCTCGAGCTTGAGATTTAGCTACAATTTTGGTTTCAGCTTCGGTTTCGGGTCAAAGCCAACATTATTAGCCCCCAGCATGTGAACACCTACCGCACACACACACATATAGATATAAACATGCAGATACTAATACAAAAACAGATACAGATCAAAGATACCAGTGTTGCTAGAACAGCTGAAAAAATAAATGTTTTAAAACGGCGGGAATCTAAAAAAAATTTGCTTTTTTCGCATTTTATGCTCTAAGAAAAATGTAGGTAAAGTTTTTCGTTAAATCATAACAATTTTCTCGTTTGTACAGTTCAAAATTTAAAAAAATCTATAAACTTTTTGAGCAAGATTGGTAGGTAGTATTAGATAGATTGGGGCTTAAAATGAGCTGTCTAAACATCGTAATGGCTTCACATTATAGACCTTTATCCACTCGAATCGAAGTAGTATGAATTTTTTCCTTTCATTTCTGTTTGATAAAAATCCCAATATATGACAACACTTTTGAGAGTATTTAGAATATTGTTGAATATTAATGAAAACATAAATGTAAATAAGCATGAAGATAAACATCCGCTTATTCTGTTTTTTTTATACACAAAACTAGCTTTTTTCAACATTCAACCCTCCAAAAACATCATTTTTTTTTAGTCTCAAAATTTGACAACACTGACAGATATGTATAACAGTAAGCATGGGTCTGTCGTCTGCTTTGTGACACATTGACGTTTTGCTTTAGTTCAAATGTATATTTGGGACACAGAATTTCATTTAAATTTGCTGTCAACGCAATTACATGTTTGCATATAAATAGATAGTATGTGTGTGTGCATGTGTGTGTAATTTTAGCCTACACAGAAAAGAAAAATCCGGAATTTTGGGATAAAAACAATCAGATGTGGTGTCAGAAACTCTGTAATCTCGGATTTTTGTAAATCAAGTACTATTTTTTCAATTTCCTCTCCGCAAATATTTCGATCATCGGGGCCCTTTAGAAATTCTCTTGTGAAACCAAATGTTTTAAGCTTTTTTGACTATTTTAATGATGAGGGGCTGCAATTTTATCTGCATATTGTGTTTATTGACCAATAATATACACTTTTATAAAATACATGCTGAAATCAAGAATTTTAGGATTGAATTATGGACTGATGTTTTTCTTTTGTTAAGATTGATCTATAGCTGAGCTCTTGTCAGTTTTCTACGACTTCTAGCTCAAATCTACTTGACCTTGCCAATTCGTCAATCAGTGCATCAATCAGTCAGTCAATCCGTCAGCTAGCTCATGTGATTTTATATTGATTCAATTTATTTGTGACCTGAATTTTATGCTGTGTTTAATGTCCTGCGCCAGCAAGTAGACAACATTTCCCTGTTCATTCTCTTCAACACGCAGCCTCAATAAAACGAATAAAAATACTACATGCCTGTCACGGCTATAAACCGCCCCCTCGATGCCACGCCCACTAGCCAGTTTTTTTCAGCACTCGCCTGCGGCAATACCACAGGCATAAAAATACATCAAGCGCCAACAATAAAATTAAGAAATTTTCAATTTATGCATGAGACACCTGACGGCGACGACGATGATGACGACGCTTCGTCTGTCGTCTGTCGTCTGATGTTGCCCCATAACGGTATTGTGTATACTTCATGCCACGCCCCTGTCATACATAAAGGTATATATGTACATATGTACATATATGCAAGCATACACATATGTAATATACATTCATATGTGGTCTACCTTCGAGAGCTTGTTAGGTATTTTTATTACCTCGGTCCCTCTTAATTATTTCTGCCAATATGTTTGCGGCTGTAAAGCTCAAGATGTGGCAGGGACAGTGGGTAATGAGGTAGGCAGGGGGTCGAGGAGTTGGTTGTAAGCTGGGCAAGGTATTCAAATTAATATTGCGAATGAAATGACACATGTCAATGCATAATTCTGTTTCAGAGTCGAATAAAAGTTACAAGTTAAGGCAGTTGTGGTCTCTCTCTCTCTTCTCTTTTCTATGTCTTTCCCTCTCTTTCTATCGCTACTATTAGTTGTAGAACTTTGAACAGCTTCTTCTCTTTAGTCTTAACTTTTCTTACCTTATTTATGTATAGTAGTTTCCTTATAATTTTCCTATTTAATTCTGTATAAATATATGTACAGTTGAATCACCATTATCCAAGAAAAAAGTTCGAGTTAGGGAATTTTTTTTTTTAGTTATTTAAAAAGAAACTACAAATGCATTTAATCATAAATACATTTCAAATTGTAAATTTTGCTTGTTATTTTCAACAAAAAAGGATTTAAGTTTGTTCAAGACATGTCGATATTCTTAAAAATTGATTTTTTCGTTCTTTTGCTGTATTCAGAAGAGGTTCCCGATTCAAATGACATCCACTTTCTATTTTTTAATATAATGAAAACTGTTTTCGTTAAGATACCATATTTTTTCCGTCACTTACATTTTTTTGGTCCAGTTTCGAACAAATAAGTTTAAATATTTCTTAGAGCGTTAAACATTTTAATACAAGTGCTGGTGTCACGGTAAATAATCTTGTACTGATAATAGTTGTTGATGCAATATTCTATCATATACCATCACCATATGTTAATGTACATCAATATTACATATCCAAACGAGCCGGTAACAGAAGCATATAACAGAAACGAAAAAAAAATTCAAACTAGTTATATTGGAGATTTTTCAGAAAAATTCGACTTAAAGAAGCACGGGCCAATATTTTTGTTCGAGTTACGGAGAAATTCGACTTAGGGAAGTTCGAGTTAGGGAAGGCCATTTGTATGAAATTTGCTCAGTAAACGCTATTGCCACTCGACTTTGTTCGAGTTACAGAAATTCCGAGTTGGGGAAGTTCGAGTTATTGAAGTTCGACTGTATTTATATTATTTTACCTGACTTCCCTTTCGAGCCACATACATATATGGATTACTTAACTCTTTTTTTGAAACCCTGTTTTCCCACTTTCCTCTTACTTTTAAATATAACCATTTTTTTTAATAAAATATAAGTAGTCCATCTGTGTTTGTACTCAGTTCTCTTTAAGCTCTAGTCCTACCACTTCCCGTTTAATTTAATCAAGTTATACCATTTTTCTAAAGTTCTCTTCTGAGAATCTCACTCCTTCAAATGCACTTCTTTTTTTGCTCGCCCACTCCTTTCCTAATTTTCTTAACTTTCTTAAATGAACCTATTAACTTTGGCAAAAGATTAATGCGAATATTAAGAAAGCTTAAAAAAATACTTACGAATTAGCAGATTCATAACCTCTTCTTTATAAAAATAGTTTATTTTTGCCACTTTTTTTTATATTTTAACCCTCTAATGCCCACGTAAAAAGAGAAATTTGAGCTATCACTAATTTTCAGACAAAGAAAATTCGTAGTAAAAGAAAATCTAACTGATGGAATATTTAGTCATCCGTTAAGTTTTTTAACAATATACATTAAATTATAAATAAACTAGGGGGCCCCGCCCCCTGGTCGCTTCGGTGCGGTGTAACAAATTTATATAATAATTCCACTGTCCGCGGCTTTAATGTTTCTTCCTTGCAATTGAACTTTGGCTAAAAGTCAGAAGTCGGAAAAAAGCTAAATTTGGCGGAAAAAAGTTAAATTTGAGAAAAAAGTCAAAATTTAGCAAGAAGTCTGTTAGTTTTTTTAGAATAACTCATACAACAACAGAGTTTTTGATTTGCATCCGATTGTTCCTATGACAGCTATATGATATAGTCATCCGACTTTGACCAAATTTAATCAGTATGTTAAAGACAGTCCTAAACATACAAATTGTGAGTTTGGTTGAGATATTTTAAAAAACAAAAATTTTTCATACTAAGCAATTTCCTGACCTTTGACCCCGAATTTGACCCACTTACAGGTTAATTTAATAATTAGTTAATTTAATATCTCATCTATGTTTCTATCTTTTACAGCTTGGGCTACACGTCAGTCAGTCAGTCAGTCAGTCAGTCAGTCAGTCAGTCAGTGAGTCAGGACTAAAAGCTTTATATATATATAGATGAATATAAGACAACTACATTAATTTTTAAAGTTTTAACTGAGACCCGCCTAAAGGCAAGGTTAGGCATTAGAGGGTTAACACGAACTAAAAATTATTAAATTAATTTAAAAATATTAAATTAAGATTAACATTTAAAAATCGTTGATACATAAAAAGGTTGATAAACTTTATATGACAACTGATCATTTTATTCCAAAAAGCTGCTGCAAAGTATTTTCATAAAGTGTCAGCTCCGCTCTGTATCTTTTATCTGTCTCCCGTTTCTCCAACCAACTCTATTTTCCTCCTCCTTCGCTATTTGAAAGCCTTTCTAATAAGTTTCTGGAATATTTTAGGATATGGCAACATTGCACCTCGTACAGCGCTTGGACGGATCGTGACGGTGGCCTACGCCTTCTTTGGAATACCCCTAACTCTGGTCTACCTGAGCAGTACCGGCAGCATTCTGGCCAAGGTGGCGAGAGAGGTCTTTTCGAAGGCACTGTGCTGCTGTTTGTGCTCCAACTGTGGCTACTGTTGCTACGACGAGAAGCGAATGGCGGAGAAGGAGCGACGGATGAAAAGGAAGCGACAGCAGGAGGAACTGCGCAAACAGCAGGCGGTGATGCAGGAACCTTACTACGTCCGCGATGTCTACCATGCCACGCCCGAGAAGCAACCAGGCGGAGGAGGTGGTGCTGCTGGTACTGGTGGTGCTGGAGGTGGTGGGGGCGGGCAGTACTGGGACGCCCACAGGAATACCCGGTCTGGGCATACCGCCTGCTCCATCTGCTGGTGCAACTGGTACCGACATTGATTCACTGAGCGCCAGTGAGTCTCGTGGTTCCATGCACGGATTAAGCATTTTGGCTCCCATATTGCTCTGCTTCTCCATGATGATCATCTATATAGTATTTGGAGCAGCGGTCCTTTATCGACTGGAGAATTGGCCCATTATCGATGGCATCTATTTCTGCTTCATGAGCTTGTCGACAATTGGCTTTGGGGATATGCTGCCGGGTCTGCGACGGGAATCGAATGCAACCACTTGGTTCTGTTCCGTTTACATCATGTCTGGCATGACATTGACCGCCATGTGCTTCAATGTCATCCACGAGGAGATCGTACATCGCATTCGCATCGTCGTCGAGTTCAAGAAACAGCTGGCGCGGCGGACCCGGTGGATCGATGCATGCACGAGGAGGGCAATCAGTATTATGTGCCCGCCTCCTGACACTACGAGAAGCGTGGACATCTCTATCAGCGCAATCCCACCGAAGAGACACTGGTGACAGGTAATCTTGACTTGTTTTGGGACTCTGTATTTCAAAAAAATACAAGCTAGTGACGAAAGCAGGCCCCAAGAAGACGCACGCAGTGAATTCGGTTTCGCCATTACCTAGATCTCAGAAGCATAGATCTCAAAATTTAGAACGAAAAACAATTTCTAAGAGCCATTAATTTTAATCACACAATAAAAGTTAAAGCTCTGCCGATATTGCCTGAAAATTTCATCATGAAAGAAGGCAGGAAAAGGGAATGAAAGAGGAACACTGGCTAAAAAATTCGATTGCTTAAATCGATGTGTCTTATTTTTTTGTTTTTCAAAATACGCAAACTTACAATCAAGATATACTCTCTTATTTTACAAATTTAGGATTTATTAGACGGATTGTCTTATAATTCAAATTTCTTTTCCAAACTAAAAATGATTGTATGCAAAAATTTGAGACATTACTTGTTTCTATTAAATCCATTGCAGGACATCTCTGATAGGATATTTGGGATATTTCTTTTAATTAAAAAAAAGTACAGGTTTTAAAATAAAAAATATGGTGTTTAAATTTTTTTAGCAGTAAAACTTGAAAGGGAAAGTCAGGGGCCATTCTTAGAAGTCGCCTAAAACTATTAATATGTATGTATAAAGCTACAAATCAGAATTGTTTACCATAGTTTACATTGCGCAACTAATCGGTGTTTTGCCTTTGGATTTCAGATACGCCCACATCGTTGGTTCTTAAGGATTATGTGAACCATGAGCTGGTGCCCATCCTGACCATGGATCCGAATGCCCGTCTAGCTCCTGTCTATACACCGGCACCGACAGCAAATCCGGCGGATTCCCATGGCAGCGATAATAGCAGCAGCAGTTATGCCAACCAATTGAGCAGTCCCCTCCTGGAAGGACTCAGCCAGGACTCGCAATCTCAAGCGCAGGCCAAAGGCGTCGTCTACACGCTGGCCGAGGAGACGGAACTGGAGCTGCAGGCGGTGCACACAGAGACGCAAGTGGAACGCGTCTAGGTGCCGTACAGTATTAAGTAGTAGCATTAGGATTAGTCCTAGTCCTAGTCCTTAGACAAGTCAAGAATTTTTTTTTCTCTGTGGGCAACGACCCGATAAAAAAACCAAAAAGTAAAACAAACCAAGCCTAGCATAAGTTTGACTATCATTGTACATACATATATATATATATAAAGATTTAAAAGAAATACATATATAACTATAGAACGAGACAGAGCGAGAGAGAAGAAGTTAGAGATGGTGTGTGCTGAAAATAGCAGAGATAGCGATAGCCATAGAGCAGGACGACAGGATACATTTCCATAGTACTTAACAAGTAACTAAGCAATCCCCAAACTCCCCCTCCCTCTGGGTATGCTACCAAAATTAGTCAATGTAGTTTCACACTCAAAAGAAAGAATAAAAAGGAAAATCGAAAAATGATAAGCATAAATTAACTGTTATACTAAGTATACATACATATAAGGTAAGACTTTGCTACGTTTATGTCATGAATTTCACGAATTTCACATGTAAACCAGCTGTAGATTTTCGCCTCTTTTTCCTGGACATTTCACAAAGTTTGCACTTTTGCTTAGTTCATGTTAATCTTGCAACCAAAAATTCATATTTATGGATTTCGCAAGACTTTGAGCTCAATATTCAAGTTAAGAAAGAGAAAACAAAACAAAAGCAAAAAACAAGCAAAAGATTTGCTTAAACTAAACTGTCATACTAAGTGTATAGGGTAAGCGTTTGCTTCGTTTATACTAAGAAGAATTTCAGGAACTTTGGCTCTGTCATGTTTCATGTTAAGCAGCTGTAGATTTTCGCTTCTTTTCTTGTATGTGTAAGATCATGAAATTCCAAAAACTTTTCAGTACTTCTACTTTTGCAAGGTTTTAGCAATCCTTCTGTAAGCTGACATCAAAGTTAATAAAGTAAAGAAAACCAAAAAGATAAAAATACTAGTACACATACATTATTAAGTAAGTACTTACATATGAATGAATTATAATAGCAAATCGAACCCAACCATATTACAAATGTCAACCTTTTACATATACTAACAGCACTGTTCCGAATTTCGCAATCTCAACAATTTCGCGGAAATTTCTCTAGCCTACTTTATTGAACGAGAAAGAATAGTTTTTTTTTAATTTCTTGTCAATCCTAAAAGTAGGCTTGAGTTTTTACTGAGATATTTAGGTGATGATAAAATTCGAGACAGAGATGTACGAGCCCCTAGAGCATAATGAATCCATTTTATACGTAAATCAAGCTTACATAGTTAAATGTACTTATAATATTAAATGGAAAAAAAATAGAAAAAACTGAAAAGTATACAAAAAAAATATGATACCTACATAAAGAATACTTGATATAAATATAGTTAATTGTTGTTTTTTTTTTTTTTTGGTATTGTAATTGTACAACTCAACGGTAAAAATACGCATATTATCAATGAATTCGAATTCATACAATTTAAATAACATTTAATATCGAAACTTGAACCGAAAACCAAATGCAAACTTTGTAAATTGAATGCATGTTTAAATGTACCCGAATTGTAAGTATATTTACGACAAGATGGGAGAGAAATACATAAATAAAATTTAAATAAGTAAAGATGTTTAAAAAAAAAATTACACTTTGCAACACTGTTTTATCATATTTTGAGGGGAAGCGCTCTAGAAATGCCAGAAAAGCAATTTGATTCCCTCCACGGCAGTTGCTATACCTTCAACTATATTTTATTTGTCATATAAAATACAGCTGTGTTCATTGAAATTGCAGTGCAACAGAAGCGAAAGTATAGTAAGTAAAGGTTTTTTTGCAACTTTTCGTCAGTTGATTACTTGCACATTGTTTTTGTAAAATGGAATATAGAGACAAGAAAAAAGCAAAAGCCTCGTTCGATTTTCTATGTTTTTGCGCTTTCTTGATATTTTTGTGCACGATCACAAATTTTTGGCTGTTCACTGAAATGGCAGTTTTTGATTTTCTTCGACGAAAAGTGGCGAACAAGTTTGTAATTTGTGAAAAGTGAGTTGATTATTATAATTTAAATGACAATACACTATAACCACTAAAAAAACAGACGAGGCGTCAAACAGGCATTTATTGGTTTCCGCCTTGTATGCAGTGTTGCCAATTCAGTATTTTCCCGATAGATTTAGCAGGTTTCAACTGGCAACAGCGGGATAAATTGTAAAATAGCAGGTAGCGGGAATTATCTATTTTCCAAGCGAAATTGGCGAAATTTTAGCTTTTTAAAAACATTTTAATTAAAATTTTATCGTTTAAGTTAAAAATTTCAAAATAGAGTCTTATACCATCACTAGGTATTTCCGAAAATCATCGGAAAAAGGCGTTAAAATCAGGATTTTCAAAAAATTATAAAAAATACTAGTAAAAATATTGTTGAAAATTTTTTTTGCAGTCACTCTTGAATTGTTTGAAGAATTGTTCTGCATCAAAATATTTTTTGCAAAAAATCTAGGAAATGTGAAATATTTACTTTTTTTTTTAATTAAAATTTTCGATGGGTACTTAATGGGTTAAAGAAATTTTTGCATCATTAGAATGGGATTTAATTAAATAAAAGATTAATATAAGAAACCCGCATCAAAACATCTTTTTTATACGCAAATTTGGTAACTTCTGACCCCTCATCTCAAATGCAAAGCACAACTTCTGGAAAATAATTCCTTTCTTAATCTCTGCACGCCTTTGCGTTGGAATGCCTTTGCGGGAGAAATTGAAGCCGGGTGCCCACGTAGGTTCCGGTTCTGGATATTGAACAGCCTGTTTCTATCGGTATATAAAGGCAAAAGGCGAAAATGACAACACTCGAGTCGTGGGGATTGAGCACCAAAAGGCATTGGTCGAATTGAGCAGGGAGAATCTAAACTCTGACGATACCCACACCGAATTAATAAATCAACTCGCCAATGGAGGACGTTTAATTATGCCCGTTGGCCCGGAGCGTGGCACACAGTACATGTAGTTAGCAGGTAGGAGACTTTCAAATATTCCATTTGTTTAGGTCATGTATGTTCCATTAACGGATCTGCGGTCTTGACTGCATTACCTGCCTCGTTCTCTACCAATTATGGATATATTATCATTAGCGTTGGTTCTTGCTAAAAAAATCCCTAATATCAAGAATTTGAAGTGCTTCTTTCTATGTATTAAGATAAGTTAAATTTTATTTAAAAATTGATTAAACAAATGCAATAACCATTGTATTCGATTTCTGATTAATTTCAACTGTTTGATGTAGGGCTGCAAAACTATCGATAGTGGGTACATCGATAGTTTTTAACTTCGATGTTTCAAAACCTCGATGTTTTCCAAGGCAAAACCATCGAAAATTGTTTCAAATATTTTAGATTGCGGTAAATACCATTTATCTTATGCTATATTAAGAAAAATATAGAAAACATTTTATTTTTACACTTATCAAAGTGTTTCCAAACATCAGAATTTCCTTTGCGCTTCCGATTACTGCTGGACGAGGCATCAGCTGATTCCTCGGCGCACAAAGCAGAATCAGAAGAAGAAGCAGCGTTAACTTTGTCTAAAACGCAATCGATTTGTAATAATATACACTGCTGCTTTTAAGGTTTTTACTTACTTGATGTGCACAAAATGCTGATAATTGACTGCGTTTACTAATTGACCAACTAATTAATAATGTCGTATGTTCCAATAATAATTTGGACCCAAAAAGCATCTGACTAGCAGTAACGAGTCGCATCGTGTCGATATTTTGAAAACCTCGATACTATCGATAGTAACATCGCTAGTTTTGCAGCCCTAGTTTGATGGCTTTGATTTGTTTGTTAGTCAAATTCTCAAAGCAATGACAATAATAAAATGAGAAATTTTTTGCTCGAATTCCAGTCAAAAGTCGAAATAACTTTAACGAAAAATTCAAATAACTGGAGACACATTTGTACGGGCACGCTGTCGAGAACATCCTTGCGGAACATAGGAACTCATTGTATAGGCGAGATCCTAAGCGACAATATGATTGACATTGTAGGTCAGGAAGTTCGCGAGAATCTTAACAAGTTTCTAGACGAGGCTGTTAAATATGCCCGACGGACGCGTTCCCCAAAAGTTAAGCTCGAGCATTTGCATTATGCAATGCAAGAGCACGGCATCAACCTGGATCTTTTGGATGTCGATTACAATTTACCAGAGGTCGAAGAACGTGCGGAAGAAAATGGACGTATACGTCCACGTAAACGATATCAACCGCCAAAAAAGAAGTGGACAAGAATCATTAGAAATATGCAGTCTCTGGCGCGGAATAAAGAATTGAAGCCAAAGGGCGTTTTAAAGCCGTGGGTGAAACGGGAGCAAGTGCTGTTAATGCCAAACAGAAAGTTCCCTCTATCCAAGGAACACGTACTCGATCACGGAAAGTATCATGGGCACCTCGGAGACATTACGCCGAGAGGCACTGCGAAGCGTTAACACAGACTCGTCTCTGCAGCCAATGTTGCCCAAGTTGTGTCTCTTCATTGCCGAAGGTGTCAAGCTGAATGTGCTGCAGCATAACGTGTCCCTGTTGTTATACTTGTTGCGCTTGGTGCACAGTCTGCTCGGCAATCCCAGCATACAACTAAATAATTATGTGAGTCCTTGAGAGTCGTGAGTTGTGTCCGTGCTCAGACGATTCGAGAGAGATTCATTGGCAACAACTTGACATTCTCCCTTTGCAGTTACACCTGTTGATCCCGCCCGTTATCTCCTGTATTGTGGCACGCCAGATTTGTACATATCCGACTGCTCAAACATCGCGTGAATACGCGTGAACATGTGGGAATGACCTTCAATAACAGCGGAATGATCACGAGTACCGTAGGTGCAATTACTGAGTTTGTTGGGTTGCTGGAGTGAGTAAACAAAACAGAGTTGTTCCTTTTCTCTCTCACTTGATCTTTTTTCTCCTCTGTTTTCTTCTCTGCTCAGTTGTTTCTCTTTGCTCATTTTTGTTACCTCACTGCACGGTTGCCACAATTGGCGTTTTTGCGCCAAAACTGACTCTTTATTTCCTGTTGGCGCAATGACGCTTTTATTTCGATTTCGAACTTTTTTTTTTTTGGCCCATTCTAATTTTTTTGATTGGCAACCGTACCTCACTGCTCATTATCATTAATATTCATTGAGGGCGGGTCAATTTTTTTTCCCAAAAATCGTCCACCAATTAGCCAAGAAACTATGTGTTGAGAATCAGTTCCTAGCCTCCTGAAGATGGTAGATTGAGGTATATGGTATTATCACGTTTTTTTCGACCCGATCAAATTGACCCGCCCTAATATTCATATATCCATATCAGATTTTAATTAAAATGCAATCTCGTTAATTGAACAAGTGAGCAACTGAGCAATGTGAGTGAACATGTGAGCTAACCCACCATTTGAAAATAACGAATAAAATAAATCAGTGCTTACCCAACACTGACATATTTGGGAACTCGATACATTGGCCGCGTTCACCAGAACTAATCAATCAGTAATCATGTATTTTGTTTGTTCGATAACAAAGCATCACAATCAGAAAATTTCAGCGTACTATTTTAGTGATGAATTTTCAGTCATCATAATCACAAAATTTAAAATCATGATTGCTAATCACTGCATTTCACCAGAATAATCATGCAAATTTCATCGATTTTTTGTTGTCGATTTGTTCTGGTGAACACGGCCATTGATTATTACAAATGTGATGTTTTCCAATTTAAATTTAATTCCATTAAATTGCAGTTTATTCAAGGATGGACTGCAAGCAGCATCCCTAACGACAGTTTATGGCTCCAT
>JBAMBL010000905.1:0-32925 GCA_037043405.1 Drosophila subquinaria
ATATATATTCTTGATCAGCGTCAACAGCCGAGTCGATTGAGCCATGTCCGTCTGTTTGAACGCGTCGATCTCAGAGACTATAATAGCTAGAGACTTCAATTTGGTATGTAGGTTGCTGGATACCGGACGCATATCAAGTATGTTTTTTATTTTGGATCAGACCACTATATCATATAGCTGCCATATGAACAATTAGACGAATATCAAGTCTCAGTATGAAAAACTTGTTTGTTGTTTGAACCACACTGACAGAATATTCATATAAGATGGTCCCATACATCCTGACCAAAGTTGGTTGAAATCGAACCACTATATTCATATAGCTGCCATAAGATCAGTCGAAAATCAAGTCTCGGTATGAAAAACTCTTTGTTGTTTTAGATATCTCAACCAAACTGACAGAATATGCCGGGATGGTACTAGGCGTCCAAATTTGGTTGAAATCGGACTACTCTATACTACTACTACTACTATATCATATAGCTGCCATGGGAACGATCAGTCGAAAATCAAGTCTCAGTATTAACAACTTTGTTGTTGTTTAAGATATCTCAACCAAACTGACAGAATATGCATACGGGATGGTCCTATTCATTTTGACTAGATTTGGCTAAAAGCGGACTACTATATCATACATCATTCGAGCGGCGTTAAATATTTATGTTTTATTTGCTTACATACTAGGTGGAGTGATAAGTAACCTTGACCAGGAAAATGCGCTGTAATCGCAAAAAAGTTTGTAATGGCTTCTAGTCCAATCATATTTAGGCAAACAAAAACAATTTCAGCTCGATACAGTCATTTGGTTTTTTTTGAGAGCCGATTTTCGGAAGGTCCAAAAAATACTAAAATTCCTTCTACGCGGTGTCGAGATCTTCTCTCGCGAGCTGTTTTTTTTAATTGATGAGCCATCTTTTTAGGTTTGGAAACAGATAATAGTCTGAGGAAGCCAAATTGGGCGAATAAGGTGGGTGGGGAATCAATTGGAGCCCTAAAACGTTGATTTTCCGAAATGGCTCGAAACGCGGCACCCATCGGCAGAATAATTTTTTCATATGAAAAATGTTACCAAAAAAATGGCGTGTGCGCACAATACTTATCCTTGTGGCATCTGCTAACTGGTACACCTTCACTTTCCGGTCGACCAATACCATATCATGTATTTTTTTTACATTTTCCTGTGAAAGCCTATCGGAGGGGCTGCCGCTGAGGTCTTCATCGCCAGTGAAGTTTTGGCCACCACGAAACTCTCAAATTTAATATTTTATACAACTTTTCTTTTGATTCCATCGCCGTTTTGTTTCTCAAAAAGTAATGTTTCATGTAAAAACGAAAGTGTTTTTTCCATACTGAACATGATGCCAAACACGTCAACAAAAATCTGCTCTCAAAAAAAACAAATGTCTGTATCGCGCTTAAATTTTTTTGTCTGCCTAAATATGATAGGACTAGAAGATACCATAAGCTTTTTTGCGATTACAGCGCATTTTCCTGTTCAAGGAGGTTACTTTTCACTCCACCTCGTACGTATTACTAATTCTTCAAATTTTATGGAGACTGGCACAGGGTATCTAACAGTCGACCAAACTCGACTGTAGCCGCGCCTACTTGTTTTAAATTTAAATACTATTGGTGGGCTGGTAAATTGTTTGTACATTTTATTAGGCTAGTAAATAAACCGACAGAAACAGAATTGTATAAACAATAAAATATAGAATAAGGAAAACGATACACAAATTTGAATTTATTAAGGAGGTCTTCTCATTCAAAACCCGTTTTCTGGACCCTTTTTAAAAAAATTCTTATTTGAAAACGCAAAGAATAATTGAAAACCTTTTTTATTTATTGTATTACAAAAGTTCAAAGTGCCTCGATACGAGGGCTGTTCAAAAAGTAATGAGACTTCAAAGTTGGTGGTGAAAACAAAAGGTGTCGTCACGGCGGCCACGATTCCGGGTCTCCGGAGCGTCGGAAATAAAAAAAAAAAAAAAAACGGGGTTATACACAGTATAGATGTAATTCTCGGGTGAACCTCAAGCTTAATTTTGTGATTTTTTTTGACAAAATGGCGGCCATTCAAAAAAAAAATTTCAATTTCAGGCATTTTTTTTGGAGTTTAGTGTAAAAAACAAATAGTAAAAAATTTTTTAAAATTATGGTCGAGGTTCACCCGAGAATGGTGACAATTCTGCGTCGATTCCACTTTGTTTCATGAAAATCGGTTCAGTTGAACTGGAGATATCATGGCCGCCAGTTCGAAAAACGTGGTTTCGAGATAAACGCGTTTAAAGTTTTGACTTCACTTGCATTAACATTAACATTGCTGGATAAAAATGGCCATATCTCCTTAAGTATTTCGAATTTCTAATCCTTTTAGGGGCATATTCACAACTACCCAAGCTATAAATTAATGCAAAAAAAAAAAGTTTAAAAAAAAAAGTTGCTCAATGAGAAGACCCCCTTAAGCTGGAAAGCGCTTTGAAATTTTCGTTAACAATTACATTCAAGCACTTTACTCCCCTGTCCAGTTTAAAAGATACTCGACAAGCTTTCGCTTTTAAATAAATCTCAATATTTTCATATTTTAATTAATTTTAATTGTTATAATTTATTTAGGTTTCTTTTTTTGTCTTTTAAGGCAAAGCGTTTTGCATAAAAATACACTTGTTGGTTTAGTAAGAACATGTTGCTGTTGTTTTTATACATAGATATTCAATAAGATAAGTTTTGTAAACCATAGTTTAAAGCACTCTATTTTTAGGTTTTTTTGATGTTTCTTATTATTATTTGATGTTTCTTATTATTTGTTTCTAATACCCCGGAACTACATACAAACTTTTCATTGGTAATGCTAGAGGCAAGCGAAATTGTTACTAGATAAGCGCATCAAAGCAAAAGCCCAGTTTGGAAATTTTTGTAAGTAAACCCCGAACATTACACATTTTACTTATCGAAAATGTAGATAGTTTTTTTTTTGTGTGTTGGTCTTGGTGTAGAGTTGCTAACTGTAAATATAATGTATACAAAAATTTATGTGTATTCGTAAATTGGATTTACAATAATATTAAGACATAATTTAATAAGTATAAGTATAAGAGTAATTATACGTATAATATAAGAACAAGGCAATTCATTTTGTTGCGGGTTTTAAGTTTTAATACATTTTCCAACACTGCCAAAAAATGTAGATCAATCGAAATCAACCTTAAGCACACAGTGTGGAAGTGGGGAGAGTTTAAAAAAGAGACATTTCAAGTTAAATAGAAGGGGAGAGCTGAGGAGAGGAAAGGAGTTGGAGTTGGAATGTCATTAGAAAGGGGAAGCTCAGAGTATGTATTTGCCCTTGGCCCGATGCTCTGAATGCCGCGTCGACGATGTGGCGCCGGCCAACAAATAACTGGCGCTCGCGCCGCTGCTGCTACTGTTGGTGCTGCCGTAGCTGCCATAGCTATCGTAGCTGCCATAGCTGGCATATCCGCCGAGCGGCAGGGCGTTTAGCTAAATCATTAGTGCCGAGAAGGGGTTGTAGCGCATGATCTTCGAGAGGAGTATCCACAGCACCGACGTAATCGCGCACAACACTACACCGCCCCAACCCAGATCCAGGCTCCATGAAGTTAGGAACACCCGTGCGCCCAGCAGTGGCTTGGCCAAAATGGCCACGCCTCCTGGCCGGGCCACAATTCCATCGACGGTGCCGTCGTAGTCGCTATCCAGCATTGGCCGTCCTTGCTGTCTTTTAAAGTGTATAATCATTAGTGTAAAGAGCGCAAACAGAGCTGAAAGCAATTGAGAACAGAGAGAGAAAATAATTAGCTTCGATTGAAACAAAAAGAGTTATGGACATTTTCTCACCCGCCAACAGATACATGACACCCGTAATAAGAATGGCGCTTATTTGACGCTGACAAACGCCAAAGGCGCCCACCAAAGCTGCGCTGCCCAGAATGATGAGGCAGACCAGTGAACAGGATATGGACAAGTTTTGCATTCCTTACCCGGTCACAGAAAGAAAATTGATTAGTTATTGCATCCAAATCATTTCTTATACACTAAAAACACATTAAATAAGTTTAAAAGGGAATTGATTTACAAGGGATGAAACATTGAAAGGATTGATTAAAATTGACAGCGAAGGCCATGCTGTAAGCGGTTGATTGAGACGTGAGTGATGAACGCCAAGGAATCTACACAGGCTTGCAGATAGTAAGAGCAACTTTACAAGTGATATCCTAATAGAACTAACATAGCTCAGAAGTTTTTAAGTTTTTCAATCAAACCAGAACCGGATCCCTTTCTCAAAAAAATAAATACAAAAATTGAATGGTTTTTATATTGCGCCAATATTTGGAGCTTCAATTATAAAAACCATAAAATAATTATTTAAATTCCTAAGAAAAATGTTTCCCCAACTCAATCATTCAATGCCGCCCCTTGTCGGTTTAAGCCCCTAAATCAATGGCCCTATAAGCGGAAGCAAACTGGGACATAAAGCCCGCAATCAGAACAACAGTTAAACCAATTACACAATAGACTGCACTGACTACGTCAATTAAATTCCCAGCCGAGCACTGAGAAAAACTAACTGGCCAAAAGCCAAAGCGCCAATTGCGATTTAACAAAGCTTAGAGTATGGGAAAGAGTTATGTTTGCCCGTTTCCAAATCCAAACCGCATGATGACCTATATTTTGTATTGAGGATGGGATGAGGACAGACACACGTGTGTGTTTTCGATATCGACAATGGGTTGGCGGTAGCTTCTGGTAATTACTGTATGTATTTCATGTCAGACATTTATTATGTCCACTACTCCCAGTTGTTGTTGCTCTTTCGTTGTCCTGCATAATGTACTCAATGGATTTGCGGCACTTTTGGAATCTTTTCTCTGGGGATTTGTGTTAATGACTTGTGAAATGTGCGGGCAGCTCGAAGGCAACAATTTAAGCCTGTGTGGTCGAGAAGTGTTTCGGTGATCCAGAAAAATGTATGAATGAGTATAGAGTGCGAAAAGTACGAGAAAGTATTTTTTTTGCCGGTCTCTCTCTACATACATCTAAGGTGACGTCTAGGGCACAACCTCTACATTCGTTGTTTTTTTTTTTTTTTTTTGGTGGGAGAAAGGAGTTTTATGTGTGGAATCAACAGATAAAATATAAGTGACAATCTATAAGGTGATAATTGAGAACTTAAATTGAAATGCGTAAATCAATGAAACTTAAGTAACAAATCAAATGGCCAACAAATTCCTTAAATCAGTTGAGTTCATACTATTAAATACTCTCCAAATCAGTGCTGCTTGAGAGGAGTGAATTATTTAAAATCATGCTTTGCTTTAGTATATTTTTTAAACAAAAACAAAACTTTAAACAAAATAAGCATACAGTAAGTCCAGAATCAATAAATAATTATTGTTCTGGCTATTTTTGCCAACTATTTTTGTGGTTTGGCAAATACAACAGATGTATATGTTGACTATTAATTTTTAATTTCAAACAATTCATTGACCATTTACACATTCCACTTAATGTAATCACATTTGCTCTGTTTCAATTTCAGCTAACGTCCCAAACAACGCAAAAATGTCCGCTGAAGCCGAAGCAATTGTCACGACGGCTGCTGCCGATGCGGCGCCAGAGAAGACAGCCATAGAACCCGTCGCCGCGGATACCACGCCCGATAAGGTGAATGCAGTGGATGACATGGTCACGGCGGAAAAAGATCGTGAGGAGAAAATACTGAAGGGCAAGGAACTGTTCAGTCAGGGATCTCGCAACTTTTTGGTCAAGAGCTACGATGAGGCAGCCGATGAATTGAGTCAGGTGTGCCAAATATACGAGGAGGTTTATGGCGAATTGGCTGATGAGCTCGGACAACCGTTGTTGCTGTGAGTAATTGAAAAGAGGAGTAGGAAAGCGGAACAACTAACCATTTTTTTTCATTTGCAGTTATGCCAAGTCGCTAATTGCGATGGCATTGGATGAGAACAAAGTAATTGATGTGCCCGACGAGGCGGCCGACGATGATGAAGAGGACGTTGATGATGAGGACGCTGATAATGAAGAGGGAGAATCCAACGATGAGAAGCCGGTTGTGCCTAAGGCAAACGGAGCCAGTGCCACAAACGGTAAAAAACTGGACACCATTAAGGAAGGCGCCGCCGATGAGGCAGATTCCACAGGCGATGCCGAGAACTCAAACGCTGACAAGGCCAGCGGCAGCTCAAAGCCGCCCACAGGAGTCGATGAAGTGAGCAGCAGCAATGGCAATGCTGCTATTGCTGTGGCCAGCAACGATGATGAGCGTCCCAGCACCTCGAATGGCGATGTGACGGCCAGCACCAGCAATGGTGCTTCAGCCACCATGGATGTGGACCAGGAAGATGATAACGAGGAGGGCGAGGGTGTCAGCGGCAGCTTGCAGTTGGCCTGGGAGATACTGGAGGCGGCAGCCAAGATATTCTCACGCCAGGGACTCAGTGGTCTGCCGTATCTGGCAGATGTGCAAACGGAGCTGGCCAATATCGAATTTGAGAATGGTATTCTGGATGCGGCACGCGAGGATTACGGTAGAACTGCTTACCAATTATATAAATCTTGTCCACTGAACTGTGTTTTTCTTTTTATTTGCAGAGAAAGCTCTGAAGATACACGGAGAATTGCCCAGCAAGAATCGTCGTGCTTTGGCCGAGTTGCACTACAAGATTGGACTCACCTATCTGATGCAACAGCTGAACAAGGAAGGCGCCGCAGCATTGCGCAACTCAAGTGCACTGATCGAGGAGGAAATCAAGGAGGCCAAGGCCAAGGAGAATCTCACCGAGCGTGAGAAGAGCAACATGCTGGACTTGGAGGAGACCAGGCAGGAGATTCTGGTCAAGATTCAGGAAATCGAGGAGACACAGGCTCAGGTAATCTGCACAGTTAAATGTAAATGATGTAAAGCTAATCTTGAATAACTCACAGACCATTGCCGAGGTTCGCGCTGCCTTGGACAGTTATATCAAGCCCATGAGCAGCAGCAGCGGCGCCGGCGCTGGAGGAGATGCAGCTGCCTCGTCGTCGACAGCAGTTGCCGCTGGCGGGTCCGCTGCCAATGGAACTGCGTCCAGTTCGTCGTCGTCGTCAACAGCATCGGCGGCCTCCTCGTCGGCCATTAGCAGCAGTTCGGCCAAGCCAACAGATATCACGCATCTGATCAAGCGCAAGAAGCCCGAGGAGCCCAGCTCGGAGGCCGAAGCACTCTGTTCGCCAGCCAAGCGGGCTGCGGTCTAGAAATTGGATCATAGCTGCACATTCCAGTTACACACATCAACTCACATTCACACAACTGCTACTTAAAACTAACAACACACATACATGAATAAATTCTACTCCCCCATCAGTTCTTCTATTTATAAAGTATAAACATTCTGTTTTCTGTTTAACTACAATCATCCTCTATAAGTCTGTAAGATTACAATCACAATTAGTGCTAAGTGCGTGCATAAATTAATGTTTTTATATTAAAAAAAGAGAGAGAAAAGAAAAAGTGCGAGAACGAATGAAACAAGATAATAATAAAGGGAAAATTGCCTCGAAAAAGAGACATTAAAAAGAAGGAAAACAAATGTGATTCAGGTTTGATTCTATATATTTGATTGAATTTACGGCAGGATTGCGCCATAATACGTACTCAGATGCGGCTGCAGTGTGATGACCTGTGACTCACTGTGCTGCCAATCGTTGCGCTGCTCCTCGCCCCGCGCGTTCTCCATGGACCCCGCTAAGTAGTTGACACACGGCGGCGCGCCACGTGGAAATTTTGGATTGCGACGCAGCTCCTGGAGCTGCTGAATGGGCAGATCGATGCACAGTGTCCAAATGCCGCCGTGCATTGGCACCAGAAACACGGAATCACGTCGATAGCGATGATCTGCTGTGAAAAATGATGAAAATTACAATCGTATGTACACTAGACGGCATATTTATTTTGACAACATTTAAAGTTAAATCTACTCGTTATTTGTACCTACTTCATGTACATTTTGGCATCAATGGAAAGGTCATTTCATTCCGTTTGAATGATACAAAACTTTCCTTAACCCATTAAGTACCCATTAAAAATTTTGAATTTAAAAAAACGTCAATTTTAAAACTTTTTTCCTCGATTTGTTCAAAAAAATTTTTGATGCAAACAGATTTTTGAAAAATTGTTTAGAATTGTTTGAAGAATGAAGTAGGTACAAATAACGTGTAGATTTAACTTTAAATGTTGTCAAAATAAATATGCCGTCTAGTGTACTTATAACACTAGTTTACAGCCAAAATGCAAAGTGAATCAAAGTAATTTTTTCTTATGGACTTTGGTCCCCTAAGCTCGAAAATGGCATTTAAAATTTTTTTTATGGAACCGTTTTCGAAATATTCAAATTTTTTTGAATTTTCGAGGTAACTCCAACACTTTTGAGTATATTTCCATTTTTACTTATCCAATTTGGCCAAGCAAGCACTTACACTAAAGCATAGTACGCTCTAGCCGAAAATATTTTTGCAAGGCCAAAACTTCATATAAAAAAAAGGGTTGCAAACATGCTCGAAATTATTTTGTAAGGCCATTTCTAAACGTATGTACGCTGTACCTAAATATGGGCAGCTCAGAATATTTTCTGGCGTTTTACAACACTGTTTGATCCACAGATGGCAGCTTTATTTTGACCTTTCAAAACATCGATTGAATCGTTGTTTTGACTAGTCGAAATATATGAACAACAATGGCGGGAAAAAATAAGCAGCAAAATAAGAGCCGAATTGATGTCTTCGAAAATGAAGAACGAATAAGGCTAATTGAAGAGGTGAGAGAGAGGCCAATCATATGGGATTTAACCAATAAAAAGCATTTTGATGCGACTTTTATCAAAAGTGCATGGGAAAGTATTGCAGAGGCCGTTAATCCGAAAATTATGGTATTGGTCGCTGCTACTTCACTGATCCAGTCCATTTGGTCCATTTGTCACTTTGATTATTTGAAATTGTATTTACTTGTTTGTTGTGAACAGCTGACGCAACAGTGTGACCACAGCAGCAAAGGACCAACAATCTCTCAACTTTTTAGTGATTTTTGGTATTTTGCTGTCACACTGAATTCTGTAAGGCCCGACCTCAAAACATCGAACATTTCGAGCGTCCAAAATGTTTTCAGCTAGAGCGTACTACGCTTAAAGGTAAGGTAATTCAGGTGCTAGCGATTTTAAAAAGGTCGAAAATGGACGTTTTTTGGTATTTTTTGAGTTCGAAAGCTAACATATCATCCTGGAAAAAATATAAATCACAAATATAAAATTAATTTTAAAAGTTTAACGTATAGCTGATACTGTTCCAAAGAAAATAAGGTATTGTTCATGCAAATCCATTAACAGATGGCGAAGTAATACATATTTAAGTGTTTTTAGATTGTCACGTTTTTTCCTTTATTTATGTTAACAGCTATGTTAGCAGCTATGTTAACCTGCCGACGCCCTTGCACGTTACAAGTGCGTTTATTGCATTGTGCGGATACCGGTACAATTAAGATTACCCACTTTTGCATTACTTCGCCATCTGTCGATGGATTTGCATGAACAATAAAAATCGCTAGCACCTGAACTGCTGAGCCGATCTTAATACTGTATGAAAGAAAGTTAAAGAGAATTACCTTACCTTTAGTGTAAATGCTTGCTTGGCCAAATTGGATAAGTAAAAATGGAAATATACTCAAAAGTGTTGAAGTAACCTCGAAAATTCAAAAAAATTTGAATATTTCGAAAACGGTTCCATAAAAAAAATTTTAAATGCCATTTTCGAGCTTAGGGGACCAAAGTCCATTAGAAAAAAGTACTTTGAAGTACTTTGCAAAAAAAAGTTTTAATTTTGTAAACTAGTGTAATCGGAGTTATTGCATGTGTTCTTTTATTAACTAATTGCTCATGTATCATGATCAGTGGTGTCTTTCACATGTGATAGACTATCGACTAATGTTTGACTACATTATATTAGCTGCAATCAGTCAATATTATACAAATACAAAGTATACATTAGAGTGGGTCAATTTGTATGGAGCAAAAATAAATTTTTTTCGACTTCAAGCGGTTTTCAAAATCGTAATCTACGGCAAATCCTAAGAAGATTTTCCCAAGAAACTATGGGTAAAGTCAAAATCGAGCTTGTCCCCCCTACATTCAAAATTTTACCATATTTAGCCAGAGCACATTGGGCGATTTGACGATTTTTCTGGCATAAAGTCGAAAAATTGATGGTAGTATTTTCAAAATGTAACTTTATTTATTGAAGGTTAACACTTCAGTTAGATTAAAACATATTCTTTTTCGGGCTATGCGACAACTCTTCTCTTGTGGCAACTCTCTAAAGTCAGCTGTTTTGTAAAAGCACATGCTTTTGAAAATTTGCCAGTTAGTTCATTGTGTTTCAAGCGTAATTTAAAAAGCAAAGCTTTAATAAAGAATACAAGTTGAATATGGAATATGATGCTCACGGTATATAAAATGATTATTTGTTGTAATATGTATTAAAATTTGTGTCTAGTTGTTCTTGTCGACGGTTTCGTTAAATGTATTTTTAGCAAAAAAATATGAAATGCAGTTATTTTCCGTGGAGTCATACTTATAAAGTGCATGATGGCGCAAGCAACTAAGTATGGCAAGTTATTATTTAAAGCCTCTAGTACATAGTGTTATTAATTTCTTTTGCGCATTTTTGCGCAGCATCGGTTAAAAGTATGCTAAAATATGGTAGAAAAATCAGAATTTTCCGGAATCGGATGAAAATGGAGGTGAACACATGGTCAAACTATGATACCAAAAAAATTGTTAATTTTATAAAAGTCTAATTAGCAAACATGTGAAGTTTTAAATATCTCACTTAATATTTCAGCGAATAAAAAAAGATTGTACTTTTTTCCTGAGTCAGTTAGAAAAAGAGGGCGAAGAAAAGATCCAATTAAAAAACAAAAATTTGCATAAATTCTACTTTAGCCTATCTAAGATTCGTGCCAAATTTCAGGTCTTTAGCTTTATATTTGGATTTTACATAAATATTTTACATGTTTTTCTTATAGTCGGGTGAGGAGGGGAAAGCTAAGGCGTGGTCCAAATACAAAAAAAAAAATTCAAAATTGTATTTTAGTTCAACTAAGGTTCATGCCAAATTTGAAAGCTCTAGCTTTAAAATTGTAGTTTATGCCAGAATAATCGACTATTCGCCCATAGTGCAGAGTAGGATTTAATACTGCGATTATTTTGTGGCAATTTTTCTGTAACCCGGCTATATCAATGGCTAATAATTGATAAAATAATAATTTGCTTAAATAACACCAGTATACAAAATAAAAAAAAAAAATTTTGTTTCTAATGTCTCAATGCACTTTTCTTATGAACTTTGGCCCGCAAATCACATAAATCGTACTTATAATTTTTTAATGGAAACATTTTCGAAATATTAATTTTTTTTTTCCGAATTTTCGAAGTTTTTCCGACGTTTTAGAGTACTACTGTGGGCAAATTTTCAATCCAAACTTCGCGGGAATAAAATTTCGCGCTAGTTTTTTTTTCATGAGTTGGCAGCACTATTAATAACTTCTTTGCCAAATTTCATGTGAATGTCATTATCAGTAATATATTTACGATTAGTTTTGTACGAAGCCAAATGTGCATTTGTCGATTTTGGTGCCAAAAACGCTCAATTTCATGGAAAAAAGCCCCGCGTGGAAGTGTGTGAAACAATGTTTTCTGACTATCAGGATAAGATAAAACGCATTATTCCGGGCGATAAGACTTGGATCTACGCTAAGGATATGGAAACTACCGATCAATCGGGCGAATATCGACTAAAGGTGAGCCGAGACCGAAAAACCGCGTCAAATTCGCTCAAAAATCAAGGTCATGATGACAGTTTTTTTTTTCGATTTTCGTGGTGTGATGCACTGTGAATTCCTTCCACCTCGCCAAACTGTTAATAAGGAATATTATTTGAGCGTTATGCGTCGTTTACGTGAAGCAATTCGTCTAAAAAGACCAGAATTATGGGCCAACTATCCTTGGTTTCTGCATCACGATAATGCACCGACTCACACTGCACTCGTTCTTCGTGACCATTTCGCCAAAAATGCCACGCATATCGTTCCGCAACCACCGTATTCGCCTGATTTGGCTCCTTGTGACTTCTGGCTAATCCCGAAACTCAAGAGACCACTCCGGGAAACGCGTTTCGAGTCGATTGAGGAGATAAAAGCTGAATCGAAGAAGGTGCTGATGACTATACCGGAATGGGACTATTTGGCATGTTTCGAGGATTGGAAAAAACGTTGGCATAAGTGTATTTTATCGAGAGGGAATTACTTTGAAGGAGATGAAATTTATTTACAAGAATAAATAAAGAGTTTTCATTTTACAAACAAATTTACCTTATATTTTGCCACAGTAGTATACCACAAGATCCGATCAACCGATGTGGCGAAAAACTCTGGTTTGTATGACAGCTATATGATATAGTGGACCGATTTCAACCAAATTTGGTCAGGATGTATAGGACCAGAACAGATTCTGATTTTGTCAAATCAGTTGAGATATTTTAAACAACCAAAAAGTTTTTATACTATGACTTGAATTTCGACTGATAGTTCCTATCGCAGCTATATGATGTAGCGGTTCTATTTCTATAAGGTACTAGAATATTTTTAGTCTGCAAGTTTGGTTGAGATATCTCAAAAAACAACATAAATGTTTATACTTAATCTTAATTTTCGAAAAACTTTTTGTTTATTTTAGATAGCTCAACGAATCTGACAAAATCAACATCTGATATGGTCCTAACTTTATATTAAACACTTAAAATAAATTTTACCTTTGCGATATCTATTTATTCTGGGACGATTTTTGACCTCTCGAGCCCAAAAAATCACAAAAAACCCGGATTTTTTAGCTTTTTAAAGTCGCTAGCTTCTAAACTACTAAGCGGATCTCAAAACTATATAAGAGAAGTTTGTAGAGGAATAAGTCACTTTTAATTTGACTGAGTTTTTGGTCACATTGGTTAATTAGATCTCGTGGTATACAAAATGTCGGAGAAACTTCGAAAATTTGGAAAAAATAAATATTTGGAAAACGCTTCCTTGAAAAAAATGTTAAGTGCGATTTTCGTGTTTAGGGGCCAAAGTCCATAAGAAAAGTGCACTGAGACATGAGAAGCAAAATGGCTGTAAACAAGTGTAATAAATGTGAAAACGTGAAACAAATATTTTGGGCCCCCCTCATTGAGAAGTTGTCGACGCCCTTGATTCCAGATCTGATAAATATATCGATATTAAGCGGCTTTAATATTTTCTAAGTTTTTCAAGCGCCTAAAAGAATTCGTTAGTTTTTATTCTGTAGGAGCCTACAATATTTTTAGTTGAAATTTGGCGCCATAATTGTTATTTTCGGTCCCTGGTGATGAGCTTTATTTTGAGAGCTTATAGCAGTCATGGTCCCAGAATAAAATTGATTGATGGAGCACTCACCCTTCTTGTCAGGCTTGAGCACAGCGACTTTCTCATCGAGAAGCCACTCCAGATGCAAGCCCGACCGGTTGGAGTAGCGATCGAGGCTGTGGCGATCCCACGTCACGTGCTCCCAGTGATCAGTCATAATGGCGGCGCATAGCATGGCCGTGGCACTGGTCGTCATCAGGAGGGTGACAAAGAGGAATAGGACTGGTGGCGGACCCATGCAGCAACTGGAGCAGCAGGCGGAGGCGCCTGTTCCACTGCCCATGCCAAGACCGTCCATGTGCGAGCTAAGCGATGTTGATGTGTCCAAAGCAGCGCCTCCGGCACCGGCACTGCCACTCCCTCGACGTTGTATGACCTTGGCGCAACTGTTCTGCCGCAGGAGGATGCTGTTGCTCCTTCTCAGGCTCTCGACGGCGGCAGCTGCTGCCGCTGTGGTTGCTGCGCTGCCGGCAGCGGCGTCGAACTGCAAGGAGCCGCCAACGACGGACGATGGATGCTCATAAATGCTATTGTGCCGACTTGGCGCAAAATAGTAGCATGTCGTTTGCCTGGGCGCAATCTCAGCTAGCTCTGGCCCAGTGGCTGGCAGCTCCTCATTGCTGCTGGAATAGACAATCGATTGCTTGAACTGATTGGAGTAACAGTTCTGCTTGAAAGATTGCTGCGACGATTGCTGTGCCGGCAACGATTGCTGCTGTTGCTGCACGTAGAGTGCCTCGTAGTCGCAGTGATGCGGATTCCGATAGATAACTGGCCAGGATCGTGTCGTCTTTGAGTTGTGGCTGTAACTGTTGCTCGTTGTCGCTGTCGATGTTGTTCCAGTTGTGGCTGTGGCAGCGGCGCAGCGCTCCTCAACTAATGGCGTCAGCTCGTTGGGCCCCTCAATGTCCGCTGTTGACTGTTGTTGCTCCTGATCGTGATCCCGATCCTGGTCCTGATTCTCGTGCTTCTGTCTCTGGTCCTCTAGTTGCGTTGTTGTCGCCAATTGGCGCTGCAGCACATTCTTGCCGCTGCCACTAGCCGACCAATTGACAGGTTCCGGCGCCGCCGTCAACAAACTAAAGTCCTCCTCCTCGACCAGAGTGGCGTTGCCCACGGCTAAGCCTAAGCCTGGCGAGAAAATGCTGTTAGACGTCGGCTGTGAGCGGCTGCGCAGCAGCGTTATATGTTTATTCGGTGCTTCATGTTGTTGTTGCAGTTGCAGTTGTTGCTGCTGTTGCGATGTCGGCGATGTGATGCTCACCTCCGGCACACATCGAGCCGTGACCTTGTAACGGCTGCCGCTGCCAACGCTGACGCCGACGCCAACGCCAACGCCAGCAGAGGCGCCTTTGGCTCGCACCAGTCATAAGTCTGAACTCTCGCGTTTTTTGATCTTGTTCAAGCTCATGTGGTTCGTGGTGACTTTGGTGGCTGTGGTGACTTTGGTGACGTTGGTGGATTGCTTGGATGCTCTGATGAATGGTTTTTTGATAGTGTTTTTCTTGTTGTTGTTGTTGTTCTTGTTGTTGATATTATTGTATTATTGCGTATACTAAAGTGTGCGACGCCTAAAAATCTACTTTCTTATGCCAAATGCAACTTTGCTTGTGCCACAAACAAAAACTATATTATACTAGCGGCGTCTGTTGTTGTTGTTATTGTTCTTGTTTGTTACTTGTTGTTTTTGCAACAGGTTGAAGCTATTGTTGCTTTTCTTGTTTACGTATGTACCAATTTACAGTTATGTTTGTTTTTGTTGTTGTAGTTTTTGTTGTTTCTTTTTTATGATACTTTATTTTTTGTTTGGTTTGTTCTTATTATTTTTGTTACTACGTTTTGCAAATTTTTTTCTTAGCTTGAAGCTATAAAAAGAAAAGGAATAGAGAAAACAAATGTACAACATGAGTTTCAAAAGAGTATAAAAGTTAAAAAGTAGAATATTAGGATAGAATAGTAACAAATATGCAGATAACAGTTGAGACAATCTAATGAGACATGTGTGCGACAGACAGAGAGAGAGAGATACTTGAAAACATGGAAACCAAACCAAGTGAATACTTATGTAAATATATGATTAGTATGAAGCACAGTGTTATTATTGATCCAGCTAGTAGGAAATGACTAAGTCGAGCTTACTTGAATGCTTTTTTTAAAATTGCTAAAAAGTCACTTTTTATGTGAAAAGTAGTAAAAAGGGGTTAAAATAGTAATTTTTAGGATTTGCATAAAGTTATAAAAAAAGACTAGCACAAATATTTTTGAAAATTTTTTTTTGCAGTTACTCTTAGAAATGTTTGAAGAATTTTTTTGCATCAAAATATTTTTTGTAAAAAATTGAGAAAAAAATTTTAAAAACAGACTTTTACAAAAATTCGAATTTTTCAATGGGTACTTAATGAGTTAAAGAAATTTTTGCATCATTCAAACGATATTTAAACGACCTTTCCAAATATATTTTTTTTGCTGTGAAGACTTGACTCACATAGCTGTTAGAGTAAAAAAAAGTGTGTACAAATAAAAAGTGGTTTGAGCTCGTATTAGCGAATTTTGCATAATAAACAAAAAATATCCAAATACAAAAAATTAAGTGGAATATATGACCATATCAATCCAGCATCAAAAATATAGATAGGTAGTCTCGTTTATTAAAAATTAGATTTTTTGTCTGTTGCGGACGTTTCGTTGCGGACTTTACATTTTTTAAACATACACTTTTTTTTAAAATAAGTATATATTAATTATTTTCGCGATACAGTTTTTATCTTAAATATTGTAAAGAAAATAAAACAAAGTTTAAGATGAGCTAAGCGCTAAACACTTAGGCGACCGTTTCTGCCACTTTTTTGGCCATTGAAAATACCATGTTTTTTATTAATTAATTAGGCTCGGCCATGAACAACCAAACCACCGTAAAACATACAGATTTTTTAGAACTTTAAGTTTTCGCCCTTGGTTTAAAAATGTTCAAATTATACCATATGGTGATGCAATATGATAAAATTTTGCATCAACAATTACTAAGCCTTGTGAATTTGTTATTCAAACTTATTAGTTAGAAAATTCGAAAGTGGACCAAAAATAAATTAAAGTGGCTGAAAAATATGGTATCACAGCAAAAACATGGAAAACTAAAAAATGGAAAATTAATTATGATGTCATTTGAACCGGGAACTTTTTCTGGATACAGCATTAGAACAAAAAAAAAAAAATAATTTTGAGAATATCGTCAGGTCTTGAACAAACTGCAATCTGTTTTTGTTGAAAAATTTGCAATTTGAAATGATTGAATGATTGAATGAAATTGTAGTTTCTTTTAAAAGACTTTTAAAATAATTCCATAAGTGGAAGTCTCAGTAAGTCGAACTTTTTCTTTGCATAATGGTGATTCGAGTTAGGGAAGTTCGACTGTATGTAGATTTTCTAGTCAGCTACGGACTCCAAGACACACATGCGACTTTTAAAAAAGGAATGCGAACAATTTGGCAAAAAAAATAATGTTTTTACCAAAATAAAAGCCCATATGGGCATTTCCACAGAAAGGTCCACCGCGGCCAAAAACGTAAAATTGATCAAAAATTCACATCTTTTGAAATTTTCTTCCAGAAATGTATTTAATTTATTTATTTTAGCAATATACACTAGAAGAAATTCAATAGGATGAACATATAGATTCTACATTGGAATAAATACACTTTTTCCATATTTATGTCAATTTTCTTAAAAATTGACTTCCTAAATGGACCGTTTGTATTTTAACGATTAAACTAAGTAGGACAGTAAAATTGTAACATGAACCATTTTAATTCAAAAAAATATATTGAAAGTTTAATTTAAATAAGATTTTCGGGCTGTTTGGATATATAATTTAAAAATAGGGAGACAGAAAGAACATAAAAATAGTGATGGTAAAAAATGTCCCGTGCGCGATGTCCCGTGCGAATTTACGTCAAATTGAATTAAAAAAAAAGTGCAAGTCATCTTTGAAAAAAATCATAACCATTTTTAAGAGGCATCAATGCACAAGAACTTAAAATTAGTTGCATTAAAATATTGCCTCTGGATTCGCTGAAATTGGCGTTTGAATTGGTTGACCTCACAAGTCACTTGCGTTTTGTATCCCGTGCGAATCACTTGAATTTTGCTATTATCTTAAAAATGAAAAATTACCCAAAATCAATCTTTGCACCAATGAAAGAGCTAATCAAATGCTATATGTTAAGCCCTTCATCAGAAAAAAAAACCGTTTCCTTTTTACCGTTTTTTTACTTCGAATGTGTACGAATGTCCCGTGCGCGAGTTTGGAAATGCCCATATGTCGAACCAGCGGAAGAATATTGGAAAAATTAAAAAAACAGAAACTATGTGCTTTAAAAAGCCCGTCTAATAAAAAGAATTAGCCAAATGACGTTTTATTTGATGATAATTATTCTTCTAATTCTTACAACATTTATTTATTCTATGTTAGCAAATTATTTTATCCAAATTCGTGTTTTTGAAAATGGTGCATCTATATTGTAGAATATTTCAAGAGATGGCAAATATTTGCCTTACATAGCTTTTTGTTCTTTTTGCTGAGACCTGCACGAAAATAGCCCGTTGACGACGTCTACGTTCGAAACTCGTGAATTCTGGGAAGAGGCCCGCGGGTCACAAAGCCCCAAAGGGCGTATACCCATCTCTAGTGAAACTAATGTACATATGTGTTCATACAGACGGAATCAAAATGCCGTTAGTTAAAACACTGTTTTGGAAAGCAAAAACATCACAGGTTTGATTTTATTTTTAAAAATTCGTAGCTAGGAAACATGTTAATGTTTTTCATAATATGATCAAAAAGTACATTAGCAAATTTTACATATCCGTGTGGGAACAAGGAATTACTGGTAGGGTTTGATATTTGAACTGACTTTGCATTTATCTGTTTGAAGCATACACAGAAAAAAAAATCCGGGATATTTAGCCCGAATTCAATCCGAAACGATGTCAGAAGTGGGGTAATCTCGGATTTACTTAAACCAAGTATGAAATACTTGATTTTTTCAATCCCGAATTCAATCCAAAAAATTCTTAAAACAAATCAAGAAAAAAAAAAGTTTTTTTTAACTTTTTTTTTAAAATTTTGTTTTGTTTTTTTTTGTTTTTATTTTTAAATTTTTTTTTTTTTTCTTTAATTTGTAAACTTTTTTATTCATTTTTTTTTTTATATTTTTTTCTAATTGTTTTTTTTTTTAATTTTGTATTTAAATTTCTTTTTTAAACATTTTTTATGTAGTGCTTTTTAATGAAGGGAATGTTTGACTGGGGGAATCGAACCCAGGCTTTTTTCAAACAGGTCGGCGACTCTAACCACTGAGCCACCAGACCAGTTGAAATGAGAGAGGCCGAGAGAGAATCAAGTAATTTGGGCTTATTTTCCATTTTAATCCCGATATAGACTTGATTGTTCAGCTTAATCCTGAAAACATACTTAAAAAATGCAGGCTTAAATTAAGTATTTTAGGCTTGATTTTAGAACGGCTTTTTTTTTCTGTTTAGTATTGACTTTAATTACATTTGCAATTCTAAGCACAATGAGGCTAATTAAATTTGATTGTGCCATTTGATTGTGTAATTTTGTTTTGAAACTCAACTGTGCACTCAAAGACCCAACTGACCTGCCCTACGCTAAGCTAACCTGCCCTGACCTGTCTTTCCCTGCCTTGTCCTACCCTGCTGTCTGGCGTGTTCTGAAAACGTTGAGTATGTGTTGCATTTTGCATGAGAATCCCACAACCTCAACGCTCGGCGGAAATCCGCTGGCATGTCCGCCTGGTTACCCGGATCGTTGCCTCCTAGTTGCCTGATAGCTGGTCTACCTTCATCCGCGGCGATGGCTGCTGCTTGCAAATTAAATTCGGAGTCCTGAGCAGATGCGCGAATTAAGGGACAGACTTAGCTTTGTCGTTGGTTACAAGGGCCAACTATCTGTCATAGTTATGCCAAGTACTTATTATGTAAATCTACATACGAAGTATGAATGCCTTTAGCCCTCGCACTTCTTGTTTCCGGTTCTGTTCACATCTGGCATGGATTGTGTAAGCTGCTTTTCCTCTCTTAATGAAATTATACAAACTTTCGCAACTCTAATAATGCCTAAATGACTTAGTTTTTACTCCTTTAGATTTTTTATGTCGCATAAATAAGGCATAATTAGCTGGTGTACATATGCTTATACATATTTATGAAAGGAAATGTCAGTGCTGCTGTTTAGAATTCCGATGTAATTTATAAAGTTGTACAACATTGGGATTATGCTACAAGTTCAAGCTAAAGGTAAATTGTATAGTATGTACGTGTCTCCATTCCTGAGACATCTATCTTCTAGCTGGAAATTGAGTTAGCTCATAGGCGAATAAAAGCCCTTGAATAGAACTAGTACCAGCTCTAAAGTGTGCTACAAAAATATAGTCGCCAGTCATGCATGAGCATGAAGTCTGTGTGTCTCCGTCCCTGGCCAGTTAGCAGCTGAGTACGTGACGCTCTGCGAGGTGTCCAACACCTGCTGGCTCAATTTTACTGCAAATATAATAATGAAATAAAATGGCAGGAAAATCTGTTGGTTGTTTGCATAATTGATGAAATAGTCTGCTGCATGTTTGGGCACTGTTAAGCCATCCTTTGTCATTATTATCAGCATGGTCGAGTAGCTGCAATCTTGCCCGGGGCTAATTAACTCGTATGAAGTTTGTTGCGACAAAATTGATTGAATTTTAATGCTGCTGTTGCAGCTGGCAGAACGTAAACTTGATTACGTAGCCAATTCCACATTCAAGTGTACTGGACTCTGCCACTTGGCATCCCATTTTCTCGGTGTCGCTGCGTTACGCAATGCAATTCGTGTGCTACACGCACGCACCGAAGCACACAGATGGGAATACAGATGTGCATCTGTATATGTATGTATGTACGTGAGTGGGCTGCAAAAGTTTGTTGCAAGTTGCAGCAGCAGCAGCAGCACCATGGACAACACACTTAAATCGGGCCAGGAGCACTTATTCCTCTTCCTGTTCCTGCGCTGCTTCAGCAGACAATTTACACTTCTAATGGGAAAACCGGAGGAAAGTTTTGCAATAAACGAAACCATAGATGCCCTTTTAAAACAAACTTTGGTTAGTGAAAGTAATAGTAGGGATTAAAAGGGCTATAATTATTTTTATTGCCAACTATGAACCTGTATTTTTAGACTTGATTCTTTTAATATTCCTAAATAAGCTGCAACAAATTCTAAAGTTGGCAACGTCATGTTGATCCGTTCGCATCACATCTTTGAGTTAACAATGCGGGTCAACAAATCGCGATGCTGCCATATTTGCCATGCAACTCTATTAAATATTTGCTATTTAATTATTGCTAATGAAATTAAATTGTTTGCAAATTGCAACGTCAAGCGGATTTATATATAGTATGTAAGCTGAAAGTGTGAAGTATTTCCCAAAATGATAAAAGCATACAACTTGTGCAACAATTGCCGTCAGACTTGTGGAGCAGCCATTTATATTTTTCAAGTGCTGCGGCATTTTATGCATGTAATTAAAATGACACTTTATTACACATGGACACAGGACACACGCACACATACTATAACACTACAGACACACACCATGACACATACACATGTACGTGCATGTAAATGACAGGCGAGTTGATTGCGCATTTTGGTTTTGCTGTTGTTGTTGCCTTGGAAACGCTTCGTTCGCCGTTGTTGCCTTGACAATTAACGGCGGCCCAACATTTTTTTTAACCTACCCACTGCTCTGCACTCTTAAAGGGGTCACCATGAATTAGCCAAGGCAGACAAAGTCACTCGTTAAGGCTTACATTGTCAGACCGCTAGCGAATCCTTGTGTCGCAGTGCAAATGACGCAATGCAAATGGAAAATAAGGCGTGCACATTTTCCAAGCGCAAATTCGTTGCCATGAAAACTTACTGCCAAAGTTTGCTTTATGCGCTCCCGTGCACTTTCAATTTTAGCTTCTCCAAGACTCGTTTCGGTTGCACATTCGACTTAACTACGTGCCACAGAGTTCCAAGCTCCTTAGTTTTGCCGGGTTGCAACCGAGCTACCTTTAAAGGCCTTTTCCGATTTCCACTTTCGCAACGATTCCCCAGAAATGTGAGCAGAAAATCTAAGCTCTCAAGGCTGCAAGTGAATTTCGCAACAGACTTTATTTATTTCGTATTTTGGGCATAGTATCACAAAAAGAAAAGTTTATGCTCTGGCTAATTAAAACTTATTTTCAACTTAATTTCAGACTTTAGACAGTGTCAGAGCGAATGAAATTCATGTATCAAGTTTGGCCTTTGTCTTGTTGTGTTGCATTTAGTTTGATGGAAAATATGCAGAAATTCATCTGCAAGATTTTCTTCTAATTAAAATACTAACCTGCTAGGTAGCCTACTTTTTCATAGAATTGATTTTTTTAATGAAGTTTGCTCTTTAAATTGGCTGAACGACACCAATCCGTAAAATTGTTTAACGATAGAATAATAAAGTTAATCTAGTGAAGAATATTATAATTAAATATATGGCATTTCTGCTAAATGCGACATTTGGTCAAATTATACTGAAGCACATTTAATACACTTGGCCTAAATAAATAAATGTCTGTCGAGCAGCTTGACAAACACGCACACAAAGTCTCGCATTCGTACGATTACATTCATATGAACTAAGTGTGTTTACTGTCAGTTCATGTATGCATGGCTAAGAGATATCCTGTAGGTAAGTAATTTTAATTTTTAAGTAATTTCCACAAAGTTATTTTTTTTAATAAAAATAATAAATTTTAAATCTCTCAATTATAAAATTTCAAATACAAATTCAAAATAAGGGTTGGGTCCGAAAAATGTTGGTCGAAGATTTCACATTTTTTATATTACATACAAATACCGTGTAGCTTAATAAAAGTGGAAATATAATAAAATCAGTATCTCATGTTAGATTCTATAGCAAGTTTAATAATTTTATTTGAGCCAAGGCTTGTGCCAAAATCTTGTGTTAAGACTACCCTAAAACCGGTCCGCGAACTGACCGAAGACTTTGATACAAACCGGCGATCCGAACCTTCCACAATCAGATCAATAAGGTAAGAAACAATTGTTGTGATATTGTCCACGTCACGATTAACTTAAAGAATTTTACATTTACACTTCTATAATGCCGTTTAGTATTCACATTATAGTGAAAGGGGATTCAAAGTAGATAGAATCACTTAAAAAACACATATACTACATGCTCACCCATACATATTTGCCTGCTGCTTCTTTGTACTGGTAGATAAGCTATAATTCCAGTGGTGTGTCTATTGAGTTGTGTAAAAGCGCTCCGAGTGGTGCAGAAGATTGGAGACTTGCCATTAAAATTAAGTGGCCAGTGGGTGTGGATTGCGTATAAACTGTGACAATGCAAATTGCAAACTAATTGCAGGCTTAGATAGCGATGGGAAGCTGGCAAATGCTTAGCTGCAACAATTGTCGATTAGTTGCAATAACTTTCGCATCACATTGGCCCAGTTTGCCACATGGCAGTTGCCTTGTCACGACTTGGCTGGTCGCTCAGCTGGTAGTTTATTTTTACAGCTGACAGACCCAACTCTGGCTCTGGATTGTCAGTGGCGTTGGCAAAAAAACGCATCGACAATAAGAAGTTAAATAAGATTTTTTTGTTGCCAAAATAAGGCGTTCAAGGGCGCCAGTTGTGCACTTACTTTGGTTATTTATAACTTTTAGGCGCCCTACATAACAATTTATGGGATTTTTAACTATGGGCGCCTAGCTTACGTCTGCTTCCGTATCCGGATGTGGAGCACAGTGTCTCAACCTACAACCTACAACCTCCGACATCCAAGGCCAAAGCCAAAGTCGTAAAGTTTGCCAGAGTTTTGCTTAATGCGCAGGCAGCATGAACCGTTTTCAGTTGGGCGTAAAAAGAATATGATACCTTGGTTAATAACGGAGGTCTTGCTACCAATAAAGTGCTGCTGATAGGGATATCAAAAGCATCACAATTTGTAGCTCATTAGTCATACTTTACAAAACAGAAAATGCATATGATGAAAATACACCTAGTGTGGTGTAAAAAATCAGATATCATATGCAGGTGGCCTGTCAAAAACACCATATTTTGAACACAAATTGGTATTTTTTCTGTTGTTATTGCTCCAATACGACAGTTTTTTTTAACATTATTGTTTACATTTATTGTACTTAATTTCCTATTAGGCGAAAAAGTAGCTGTCGAAGTTAACAAAATATTATTGATAATATATAATCCGGCCTGTTCCGGTTTTCACTTTCAGTAAGATTTTGCGGAAGTGAATTTCTTTAACCTGCTCTAATATCATTTCGGTGAAATTCTGCGGATTGATATCACTTTGAGTTGGAAAGTTTAAGTCGGATAGAGGGAAAAACGATCATTTTTAAATTCTTATGTTAATTGCAAAGCGAATAAATGCATTTCACTAAATGCTATAAAATGAAAAGTGAAAACCAGAACAGGCCTGAATATAATACATGTTTAAAAATAAAAATTTTCAGCTTTATGTATTTAAGGACAGCTTTTTCAGATGCTAAAAAATGAATATGTTAACCATTTACGCATTCCTCTTATTCAATTTTGGTTTTTACAAACACATTTTTCTTAAAAGCAAAGTGTGATATTCTATGTTGTTACAGCCCAGACACTTTTGTGCTTTTACTTATCAAGAAGTATGATAACGAGCAGATTTAAATATTTTGTTGTTGAGATGAGAATATGTGTTGACTGTTATTTGAGACATCTCAAAACATATATAGACAAACTACTTATATTAAACTATACTCTCCAATGTGGGCGATGTCTGGCGGTGATGTCAAAGCCAAGTGCTATGCGGGTCAATTTGAAAAATGTATGAGGCAATCGTCCAGACATGCCAAGGCATCCGTGCCATGGCGTTACCCATCCTCAACCCAAGTGCCTCACCCCGACCCGGTCTTCGTGTCTTCGTTGTACACGCTTCCTTACTCATTTTCTTCCTCTCCTTCTGGGCAGGATTAGGCGCTGGCATTCCATTGATGTTGCTGTTGCTTAGCTGGTAGCTGCTTTGCCTGCATTTGCAATTTAAGAGCTCAAGGCTACTAAATGTCAAATTGAATATAAATATTTAAGCTCATTCCCGAATGATGCAGCAAAAATTTGTCGGCCTTCGCTAGGTTTGTTGGCCAATGCTCTTGTTGTTTTCGATGTTTAAGTTGTTTTTACTTTATCGACCAATCGGGGGCAAAGGCAATTTCGCAGTTGACTTAGGACGTAGTGCCATAAAGTATGAATCACATTATACACACTCACACTCTCATATCCACACAACCACGCACACACAAACACAAACAAAAACACACAGACATAATTGGCACGGTCAGGCAATCAGTTTTCAGTATGCACCCCTGAGAGTATGCAACACTTTTTTGTTTGTGTTTATGATACGCAAATTGCGCAGACGGCACGATGAACGAACGCATTCGAATGCTTTCGCTGTTGTGTTAATGTCTCTTTTGCATTCATATATATATGCAAATATGAGTCTGTCTATAAATTTGTGGAATCATCGGAATTTTAGTCAACGACCAAAAAATTTAATATTCATAAATATTTGTATTACTGCTTTAAAGTCTAAGCTGAATCTGAACGACTTAATCATGCGCTCAAGAGATATAAATATTGTTCATATAAATTTAAAAATTTAATTATATTTATATTTCTTGAAATTGTTGCAAATTTTTCCACTTATTATTGAAAATAAGTATATTGATTTATACTTATTGAAGGCCTGGACGGTAGCCCTCTTTTCATTTAACTTTAGTATTCTTGTGTGTTATTGCTAATTGTGCAAAATAAATAAAAATACTTATTGATTTATAAATATTGCAATATTTTTTAATTCGCCTAAAGCTAGAAATATTAAAATTGTTTATAGTGATACTTAATAAATAGATACAAAATAAATATTAAATTGTAATAAAAAAACATATGGCTTTATATTTATTTCCTTTAAATCTGTCAATATTTATCAAGATTACAATTATATAATATAGTACTTTTAAAATAAATATTGATCTATGTATATTGATCTAAAATAATATATATATTGAATGGAACTCAATAAAAACGTCCCTATAACTATCAAGGCTTTAAAATTGGTTTAGTTTTAAAATGTACTTAGTACTTTTACTTCAGTTTTAATTTAGTAGCGTAAACAAGAAATGAACCCAAATGAATGTTAGTAGCAACAGCGGCAAAATCGAACGTTATATGTGCGTCAAATGCCAGAAGTTAGACTATTTCAATCGATTAAACGGAATTGCGATAAACGACGCCAATGGAATTGGCTTTTAGCCCTCTTGGAACCCTTTTGCCGGCCTTTGCGTGTCCTGCGCCCATAAACCAAATAAAAGCTGCAATTTAAAGTTACCAGCTCGGCGCCAACACACTGTCCCTTTATCTCCCTCTCGCTTTGTCTCTGTTGCTTTGTCAGACAAGGATTAGATGGTCAGAGTCTGCATAACTTCTAACTTGTTGACATTGAGTTAGCGACAACAACTTTACTCAAAATACTGACCGTCATCAAATAGAAACGAGCACTTGAATGCATTTAAAATTGAGAAATTCCTATCTAAAAAGAGTTGAAAGCTCTAAGATCTCATTTTAATTTGTAGAAAGGAAAAGAACAACATTTAAATTTGAGAGTAAAGTTAAATTAAGTGCAATTAAAGCTTCTATAAATAATTACAATTGCAAAACTTTTAATTTTAATGGTAGAAAAACAAATGAACTTTTTTACATTACTATTATCACTTTTCTCCAAATAATGTGAGTAGTTAAATCGCGATATTCAGCTATTTGATAATTTATCGATTTAAAGCCGAAATCTTTCGAGTTTTTGTAAACCTATTGGATTGTGAATACGTATTTATCTCAAAGAAACCTAAATCAGTTCAAATCTTATATTTTTAGTTGCGTGGTTTCAACAATAGTGATTGTTCAGTTGAACTTACAAATGGATTGCGTGTTGGCTTTGTGCAAATGGCCGTGTCAACAGCTGGGTATTGACGTCAATAGTTAATTATGTATTCGTCAACCGATGTGTGTATGTGTCAGTTCTATAGCGCGAATATTTAATGACTGAAAATCCAATCGACCCACTTATAAATAATCAAACTTGTGAATATGAAAGTTTATTTACGTCAGGGAGTAGTTTTAAATTAAATTATACAAATCTGTATATAAATACATAATTACGAAAATTACTAATATTCAAATTTCCATTAAAATAAGTAATTGCTTAAAGCAAATAAATAAATTAAAACACTCGAAAAATCTATAGAAACATTTTGCTCGTACAACGGGTCGTATGACATGGCATTTGCCAAATAAACAAGCTGTTTGTCTGTTTACCTGTTTATCCGTCCATCTGCTTGGATGTTGTCTCTGTTTGTTTTCTTTGCATAATTCAATGCATTTGGCCAATGAGTCTCGGTGTGCTTCTGGCCAATGAGGCGTTATCTAAGCCGGCAACAACAAAACCAAAAGCCAATCAACTTGTCCCCCAGAATAAAACAATTTCCATCAGAAGCCCAAGACACTTGTAACACTATAGACTCGATAAAGGACTATTCAACTCAGGTCTGCTTTTGTTTTGCCTCTGAATGTGCATAGCATGTGGGTGTCTGCGTGTTTGTTTAGTGTAAAATCGCGCCATTTATCAAGTCAGTTCGTGCTCATTCTTTATTGCCACCCAGTGTGCTCGTTTTTCAGGCGGCTTTCAGTCTCTTTTTATCTATATGCATGGATGTTTTTCTTGGTATGGATCCGCATATTGAATTTCAAGAACGTACTTGTTTTTGCCAATTTTCTGAATGCGAATTTCATTCATTCAATTGAACGATGCAGCCAACTTTCTAACCGAACAACCAAACTACAAACAAAGCATTTAAACAAAGGCACAAAGCAAAAGTTGAACTCGAGATTCAATCGAATGTTGCCAGTTGTTCATGTTGTTATTCTTATGCTAACTTTTCTTTGTAGCATTGAAGTGAGACCTTTCTGGAGTTTTGTCCAAGAAAACTGAGTACAGATAACTTTCCAAAAGAAATAAACAGTTTTACTTCGTGGGGCTAGCTAAGATTTGGGCAATTGAAGATATTTTTCAAGATGTATGTAAGAAGTTATAAAATGACAGAAAACAGAAAGTTAAAGGTTTTTTTTGCACGGCATACTTTGTACTGCAAACAAAGCTCATATTAAAAGCGAATTTGGAACAGGCCTAAAACAATCCAAAGTCAAGGAACAACCTCTTCAATGACCTTCATTATGCGATTTGATGTTTACGTAAACGTATATATGTATTTACATATACATTTATAAATATTTCGTCTGTTTCGGGCCAAAAAAATATTAATTCCGTTCAAAGGGAAAATAAAGGCAGGCGCCGCCTTTGCTCACTTTGTATAATGAAAAGTTGACAAAGTTCAACATTTCCCTGTTGTTATCCTTGTTTTTGTTGTTCTTATTACCGTTGAGTGCTCTTAAATGAAACCACAAATGTCGCTAAGTTCTGGCAAAATTATAAATACATAAGAACTCGTATGTTTATGCTCATACTTATTAATTGAAAGAGAAAAATATTTAAATTCTAATAAGCTCGGAATTTCTTAGGCCCTACAATTACTTGGGCAAATTGTCAAAGAACCACGCCCACACAAACACACCTCCCGCCTCTGCAGAGGCATAACACTTATTGTCATTGTTATTGTTGTTGTTGTTGTTGTTGAATAACAATAACAAATAAAACTGTAACGTGCAATGTACTTACTGAACTGGGCATGTCTGTGTGAATATCTGTATGTGTTTGTGTCTGCTTGTATGTGTGTGTGCAATGAAGCACAAGGCCAACAAGTCAAACAATGGACAACAATAACAATTACAATGACGCGAACGTACAAAGATAGCTGCCACGTCATGAGACTCAAAATGATTGACTATGAGCATACCCTGTAGCTCTAACCATGGCATCCAACTGGTTCTAAACCAAACCTCACAGTATTGGTATTGGTTCGGGTATTTACTATTTTGTTTATCTTGATTTTGATACCATGAAAACATAATAATAAAACTTTTTCTTAAATAAGAATCTTAAAAAGATTTTCCAATTTCTTATTGGAAAAAAATTGAGAAAATACTTTTTTTTTTGTAAAATATTGAACCACTGTTCAAATTCAAACCGATCCGCGAGCCGAATCAAAATCTGACAACAAAATTCGACAATCGAACTAAATCTTTCCAAACATTTCCAAGCATTGGGGAGGATTGAAGCCTTGATTCTAACTAATGCTCAAAATGATTGTATGTAACATACACATGTAGTAGGTGGTAGATACTGGGCATTTAATTTAGAGTACTAAATAATATAGCTGATTTTCGGGCAATAGAATCGATTGAGTAGGCACGGATGTGTGGATGAATGATTGAACTGATGCTTTCTGCTTTGGCACGTTGCACGTTGCACACACAGTCCCACTGAATAGCAAATACGTGCAAGCCCGAACAAATACGAACTCTGTGACATGTCAGCCTGATGTCAAATACTTCGATTTTCTCTGGAAAGAGAACTTTTTTGAATTGGAAACGGCGTATTATGGCCCAGGGGGGGAGGAGCGCACTAGGGAGGTGGTCTGATGTCGACGGTATGTTCCGGCACAGATTGACAAGGTGGCAATGACAACAATGCATGTGTCCACCTATATAGTTGACATCGTAGGGCATTGGATTACTTATGAAAGGCTTATAAAACAGATATGAATCTTAGAAAGGACTTAGCAAATGTGTGGAAATCCGAAAATTTAATATTACTTTGACTTATTGTCGTAATCATGGAGCTTAATGATCATTATCTTAAGGCCCTATTCTCCTTCAGCTTGCTGTTTTTGGACCTTTTTTGAAAAAATTCTCATTTGAAAACGCAAAAAGATATTTGAATTTTGTTTTTTTTATTGAATTAGTAACGAATGAAAGAAAATAAAAAAATTTGTTTTGCCTCGACACGAGGGGTGTTCAAAAAGTAATGAGACTTCAAAGTTGGGGGTTGAAAAAAAAGGTGTCGTCACGGCGGCCACGATTCCGGGTCTCCGGAGCGTCGGAAATGAAAAACGGGGTTATAATCAGTATAGATGTAATTCTGGCCCGTAGTAAAATAAAAATTTTGCGATTTTTTTTGACAAAATGGCGGCCACTTGAAATTGACAAATCGATTTGGACCCATTTTTTTGTAGAATGGTGACAATTCTACGTCGATTAAACTTTGTTTCATCCAAATCGGTTCAGTAGAACTGGCGGAATCGTGGCCGCCAGCTCGAAAAACGTGGTTTCGAGATAAACGCGTTCAAAGTTTTGACACCACGTGCATTAACATTAACATTGCTGGACAAAAAAGGCCATAACTCCTAAAGTACTTCGAATTTCAAAAAACCCTTTTAGGGTTATATTCTTAAATGTCCAAGCTATAAAAAAATGCAAAAAAAAAAAAGTCGAAAAAAATTTTTTGCTGAAAGAGAATAGGGCCTTAATTAAGTAAGTACAATTATAAAATAAAAATTATTACATTATTTTTATCATGATATAAAAAAGAGACTTACATTTTTTATTCTTAATAAAAAACCAGTAATAAGATTTACATTTTTATCTGCACGATTTTATTTATTATTTTTAAAATTTTCATAATACAGTCGAACTTCTCTTACTCGAACTTCCCTAACTCGAAGTTTCTCTAACTCGAACAAAATCGAGCGGCAATAGCGTTTACTAGGCAAATTCCATGCAATTCTACTTCCCTAACTCGAACTTCCCTGACTCGAATTTCTCCCTAACTCGAACAAAAATATTGGCCCGTACTTCTGTAAGTCGAATTTTTCGGGAAAATCTCCAATAAAGTTTGATTTTTTTTTTCTTTTCTGCTTTATGCTTTTGTTAACGGATTGTTTGGATATGTAATATTGATGTACATTAACATATGGGCATTTCCACAGAAAGGTCCACCGCGGCCAAAAACGTAAAATTGATCAAAAATTCACATCTTTTGAAATTTTCTTCCAGAAATGTATTTAAGTTATTTATTTAAGCAATATACACTGGAAAAAATTCAATAGGATGAACATATAGATTCTACATTGGAATAAATTCACTTTTTCATATTTATGTCAATTTTCTTAAAAATTGACTTCCAAAATGGACCGTTTGTATTTTAACGATTACACTTAGTAGGTCAGTAAAATTGTAACATGAACCATTTTAATTCAAAGAAATATATTGAAAATTTAATTTAAATAAGTTTTTCGGGCTGTTTTGGACATATAATTTTTAAATAGAGAGACAGAAAGAACATTAAAAAGTGATGGTAAAAAATGTCCCGTGCGCGATGTCCCGTGCGAATTTACGTCAAATTGAATTAAAAAAAAAGTGCAAGTCATCTTTGAAAAAAATCATAACCATTTTTAAGAGGCATCAATGCACAAGAGTTAAAAATAAGTTGCATTAAAATATTGCCTCTGGATTCGCTGAAATTGGCGTTTGAATTGGTTGACCTCACAAGTCACTTCCGTTTTGTGTCCCGTGCGAATCACTTGAATTTTTCTATTATTTTTAAAATGAAAAATTACCCAAAATCACTCTTTGCACCAATGAAAGAGCTAATCAAATGCTATATGTTAAGCCCTTCATCAGAAAAAAAAACCGTTTCCTTTTTACCGTTTTTTTACTTTGAATGTGTACGAATGTCCCGTGCTCGAGTATGGAAATGCCCATATGGTGATGTAATATGATAAAATATTGCATCAACAATTTTTTAGGCTTGTGAAATTGCTATAGGAAAGATGTTGGAAATGTACTTCTTTGTCAGCGCACCAGCTCAATAATATTTATCTTGACACCAGCACATGTATTCAAATTTTTATCTCTTTAAGAAATTTTTAAACTTATTTGTTAAGAAATGGAAAAGTGGACCATTTTCCATTATATTAAAAAATGGAAAATTAATTATGTAATTTGAATCGGGAACGTCTTCTGGATACAGCAAAAGAACGATAAAACCTATTTTTGAGAATATGGACAGGTCTTAAACAAACTGAAATTTTTTTTTGTTGAAAATAACAAGAAAAGTTTGCAATTTGAAATGTATTTATGACTGAATGCATTTGTAGTTTCTTTTAAAAAACTAAAAAAAAAAATTCCCTCACTCGAAGTCTCCCTAACTCGAACTTTTTTCGTGGATAATGGTGATTCGAGTTAGGGAAGTTCGACTGTATAAATTTTATGTACTTTCCTAAAAAAGGAAAATAAATTATTTAGTGCTGTGGTGTTTTTTAAATTTAATATAAATTGAAAATTAGAGTAGTAATTTTTAAGTAAATAATGAAACTTGATTTATTTTTCATAATTTTCTTTATTTAGATCAATAATACAAGTAATTTTTATGGGAAAAATATGAAAAAAAATTTGTTCTATTTCCAGAACTCTCAGTTTGAAATTAGTACGAATATACAGTCGAACTTCCCTAACTCGAATCACCATTATCCAAAGAAAAAGTTCGACTTAGGGAGACTTCGACCTAGGGAATTTCATTCTTTCATAAATACATTTCAAATTGTAAGCTATTCTTTTTATTTTCAACAAAAACAGGTTCCAGTTTGTTCAAGACCTGTCAATATTCTCAAAAATTAATTTAAATGTATCCAGAAGAAGTTCCCGATTCATATAACATCATAATGCATTTTCTATTTTTTAAAATAATAAGAGCAGCTTTCGCTGAGATACCATATTTTTCGGCCACTTCAATTTTTTTGATCCACTTTTGAATTCCTTAACTAATAAGTTTGAATATTTAATAATTTAATTCAATAATTTAAATAATCTTGCGCTGATACGCTAACAAAGAAGTACATAAAGTACGTCTTTCCTGAATTTCCTAATTCACCAGCCAGTGTAGTTGTTGATGTAATATTCTATCAATTTTTCATCACTATATGTTAATGTACATCAATATTACGTATCCAAACTAGCCGGTAACAAAAGAATAAAACCGAAACGAAAAAAAAATCAAACTTTATTGCGGACTTTCCCGAAAAATTCGACTTACAGAAGCACGGGCCAACATTTTTTTTCGAGTTATGGAGAAATTTGACTTATGGAAGTTCGAGCAACGGAAGCAGAATTGTATGAAATTTGCTCAGTAAACGCTATTGACACTCGATTTTGTTCGAGTTAGAGAAAACTCGAGTTAGGGAAGTTCGACTGTATTTGGAAATTTTAATTTATCCAAATAAGTTTAATCAAGTATAATTATTTTAAAACCTTGTATGC
>JBAMBL010000907.1:0-43929 GCA_037043405.1 Drosophila subquinaria
ATTAATCAAAATGACATTTCGCTTAAAAATCGGCTTAGTTCGAAAGTGATTTTCAAGTACTTTAGCTCGATAACTTTGTCGGACAATCAATTGAGTTAATTAAATCGAAATCAGTGTAAAAATTGCACTTCGGGAAAATAAAATATTTTAACGAGATTACTAAATTTTGAATACAGAATGAACTTGAAGACTAAACCATAATTAAAACGCTTAAAAATCTGACTGGGAAATGTAGATTAATCATATTTCACGTATCTTTCTTCCTTTTCTAAAGGGTGCACGAGAAGGAGACGGACAACAAGATGTCGCTGCACAATCTGGCCATGGTGTTTGGGCCAACTTTGCTGCGTCCCGGCCAGACGCAGGTCAAGCAAAAGGATCCGTTGGCGGCGAGCACTGTGGATGTGATGGCACAGGCGGGCATACTCTATTGTTTCCTGCAGGCGCGCATCAAAAAGGATTAGAAAAACAAACAAAAAACAAAAAACACTTGAAGCGTTAAATAATTTACTCTACAAATAATATACAAAACAACAACAAAATATATATATTTACATGCATATGTGTAAAGCAATGTAATGGCCTATGCTTGAAACGCTCACAAGCTCTGCTCACACACACAGACACACACACAAACACACACACACAAGCACACACACATGTGATGTACATGCGTTGAGAGAGAGACAAGTGTTCAACACTATTTTGCAGGCACTTTCACCCCCCTCCCCCCCAATGGCTTTTAGCTGCTTTGCTCGTATACTCTTAAAAAGGATTAAACTACACATATATATATATATATTCTTTATCTATACAAAAAAAACAACAACAAAAAGAACACAACATATACAATATATATATTTATAAATATGCGTAGATAAAGACGCCCTCTACCGCTTAAATATTGCAACAATTGCATCGTTAAGAGCAGCAAAAGAGCAAAGAGGCGTGCAAAGAAAGAGAGAGGGAGAGAGAGAGAGAGAGAACGGATGGCAAATATTTTTTCAATATTAAATGAGTGCACACAATATACATATACATATACATACTATATCTATATACTATATATATAATAAACTACTAATTAGTATACTATACATATTACTAAAAAAAAAAAACAAAATTAAAATTGTATCGTTTGCGGAATGGTAATGTTGATGATTATGATGTAATGATGATTATGAAGATGATGGTATATGTATGTGTATGCTTAAAAAATTCTGTTTTTTTTTCGTCTTGTTTTGTATTAATTACTTAGGTTTTATATAAACAGAAACGTAAAATAAAGTAAAATATATTCTATTTAGAAATTATTGTGTGTTTTTCTTAATTATTTATTATTGAAAGGAAGTCATTGGAACCAACTCTATCGATTGGCATCAAAGGATAATGGGATAATGCAAGGATCCAAGGATTAGCTGTAAGCAGTAACCTTCAAACTGTAAAGTGGCGCCATCATTGGGCTGTTGCTGCAACTGTTGTTTACTTAGTGCAGCCTGGAAGTATGCTAAATATTTTGGAATATATTGTATCAAGTGAAAGCCAAAAGTATGCAACGACTAATACAATATAATATACTCGAAATTAATTTTATGCGCGAAAATTTGAAATGGAAAAACTTGAAATTTTCAAAAATCAATAAAAAAAATTGAGAAACAATTTAAAAAAAAAAACAACAAAATGCAAAGTTTTGTAAAACTATTAAGTTTATTTTAAAGTTGGTTGGTTCGGTGGCAAAGTTGAGAAAAAACAAAAAAAAAGTTGAGAAATAAAAAAAATAGAGTAACAAAACAAATAAGAAACTCGAGAAAAATTCAACAAAAGTTCTGGTAGTATTTTAGTCAATGAGTTAGAGAGAGACAATGCGCATTGTTAAGTGTAGAGTTTTAATGTGTGTGCGCTTGTTTTGTGACAATGAGTTAGAGAGAGAGAGAGTGACAAATCATGAGTCCGATTGAATTGCGTTTGTGAACGAAATGTTTTTTATTTTTGGCTAAATCAATTTGGCTCATTTTTTGTTTGTTTTTGGCTCAATCCGAAATTTTTTAAGTGGCAACCGTGTCTATAAATATTGGACTTTATTAAAAAAGAATTAATTCACTCGTAAAATGGTTTATAACATAATTATATACACATTTACACATACATAACAATAGCATGTAAATTATCGACCGTTTCATAATTTATTTCCTATATTATTTATCTTCAGCGTTGTCATCGTCATCATCATCGTTGGCAGCCTGTTGCACGTTGCTCTCCACGTCGAAGAAGGCGCGTCTGCTGCGCTTCGCTTCCACCGCCTGTTGGGCACCATCGAATTTGGCTGCTGTGCGCTTGCGCAGCTCCTCGACATCCTGCTGATCGTCCTTGTCGGCCCACTCCAGAACCAGACGACGACCGTACAAATGTGTGCTGGCACTGAGCGCATCAAACGCTCGCTTCGCATCCGCCTTGCCGGTGAAGTCAACGAAACCAAAGCCACGATGCGCATCCTCGCCAGGCGTCATCTTTTTGGGTATGCGCAACGAGCGCAACTCGCCAAAGGCTCTGCAGGGATTTTAATAGAAATCAACAATTAGTACAATATCATCCCATACGAACTTGGAATCTTAAAAACTAAACTAAAATTTAAAATACTATTAATAAATGTAATAACAATGATAATATTGGTAAACATTCATTATATTTAATAGGGATTAAGTAAGAAGTAAATATGTAATGAAATAAGTACAAATTGCAAACTAAAATAAAAATATAAAAATTAAAAGTATTGATTGAAAAACTTGCAATTTAGAAACCATAAAAAAATTACTCAAAGTAAGTAAAATAAAATATTTTATGTTTTCCTAATTATAACAAGCGGATCAGTCGAGTGCACTCGACAGTAATATACCCTGAGCCTAGGCCCAGGCACGCCGAAGATTTGATGCCCATGTTATTCCCATAATTATCCTTATTTATCGACCTAACGTTTTTTTTGCAGCTACATCCATTTAAATTTTAAAATATAAATGAGTGATTTTAACCAATTGGCACGATATTTTAAAAATGTATTAAAAGTAAAAATGATAAAAACAACAAAAAAAAATTGGTTGACCAATCCAGGATTCGAGCCCACGACCCATTGCGCATGGGTGCGTATCTCTATCATTAGAAAGAAAATTTAAATAAATGAAAACATTTAATAATTAAAAGTCATCTGCACCGCACCCATACCGAGATTCGAACCGCGATCTCCCTGGTTGCTAGTCGAACACTTATCACCTATATATATCACGATATACTTACATACTCAATGTACATTCCGTTAGAGTAAATACAAAACGAATTAAATCATTATTAATTCTATTTATAGAATTGCATTTAAAAAGCGGTTTGAAAAATCGTTAATATCTTCACTACTTATGGCCCAATCGTGTTGAAATTTGGTGATTAGTCCAACAGTGGGCGTGGCAAAATTTTAACATAAACTTGTCCTGCCTGACATAATAGGGAGTCTTCATTCCAAATTTGGTGGTCCTAGCTCTTACCATCTCTGAGATCCTTTCGTTTACACGGACCGACGAACAGACGGACAGACGGACATGGCTATATCGACTCGGCTGTTGATGCTGATCAAGAATATATATACTTTATGGGGTCGGAGATGCTTCCTTCTGCCTGTTACATACTTTTGAACAAACTTAATATACCCCTCAGGGTATAAAAATATCCTAATAAAATTATTCCTAATTTTGATTGCCTACATTTCGTTTTTCAAATTACATGCTTTTTAGTTTTGTTTTCCCAGTTTGTTTTTTTTTCTTCGAATTTTGGTATTTCTATTATTTTAATTTGTTAAATTTCTTTTAGAAACTCAATGAAATGAAATAAAAACAAATTGAAAACCAAAATAAGAATAGAATAAATTAGAAAGGTTTTCGGTCATCGTTTTCGAAAAATGTTTACCTTCCTAAATGTAAATTTTCTAATAGATTAAATTATTTCTAATTTTATTAACCTATATTATTTTTCCAAATTACATAATTTCTAATTTTACTATTTACTATTCATTTTTTTCTCCGAATTTTGGTATTTCGAATATTTGAATTTGTCGAACTTTGTATAGAAAGAAATTCAATTATATTTGTTTTGTTACTTACTTGAATATTTAAAAATTTTACAATAGTATACAATTTTAGAATAGTAAAAATAAAAATATTAATTAAAGAATTCAATTTAGAAAATAGAAAGATCCCAATTGCAAGTCTTATTTTTGAGCCTTTCTAATTTTTCTTATACGTGGGGACTAACAAAAGTTCGGTAAGTTGACAGGAAAAACATCGGAATTGTTTTTTATTTATCCTGAATCTTCGCTTTTATCTTACATAATCCACCTATGATAACAGTCTTCAATAATCCTACTTCTTAAAACAGTCTTCAAATTGTATTAGGTGAGCTTGGCTACTCCAGTACATGGACTACTGTTTGGCTTCCGGTTCGCATTTATTAAACTCAGTAAGGAATTGTCAAAATGTAACGTAATTTTCAAATTTATTCAAAGATATTTGGGCAAATGAGCTTCTTTTTGGACCTCATTGAAAATATGCGTGAAACTATGGCGTGTACGTATTCACGAGTACGCATTGCCTGGGTAGCCATTTCCGAGGGTGCTCGGCAAGTTTTGTTCTAACTAGGTCCACATTTCTTTCGTCCCTCGAAAATTTTGGTCGACCTTCTCGGGGATCGTCCTCTACCGAAAAATGTTCTGTCTGGAATCTTTGGAAACATTTTGAAATAGTCTTCAGAGATTGTGCAATCGTTCTATAGATATTTTGACATTCATCAAATATTTGCACGGTCTTCAGTTTGCGTGGAAATCCGAACAAAACGCTATAGTGAATTTCTGTTTGCGTTGGTAGTAGAATTTCATTTGAGGTACCTTCAGCTAATTTTCGTTTTCTAGTCTCCATTTCAACCGATTTGTCCAAGATTTTTAATATAACCTCGTAAAAGTATTGCGAAATTTTTGAGACTTTTGGAATTTTGAAAAACGATTTAAAAGTCGCTAACTTACCGAACACAATTGTTGTTTCCTGTAATTTGTTTTCCCCAATTTTTTTTTCAATTTCTATTTTTCTATTTCAATTTTTTTGAATTTGTCGAACTTCGTATAGAAAGAAATTCAATTGGATTTGTTTTGTTTTGTTTCGTTACTCACTTGAATATTTCGCGCACCTCGCGATATTGAGCCTGGAAGGGAATATTGCGCACCAGAATCTTGGTGCCCGTCTGTTTCTTTTGCTCCACCTGGCGACGTCGTGCGCCATCGTCTTGAGTTCTACAGAGGACAAAGAAGGGAATATGGAATATATATATAATTATGGTTATGGGATGTACGATTGTTGTGACTGACTTGAGGACACGATCGCTGCGCTTCAGCTCGACGAGATTGCCATCGATTTGGGTCAGCTGCATGTCCTTCAGCGCCTGTGCGGCGACCGCTGACTTCTTGAACTGAATGAAGCCATAGCCGAGCGAGTTCAACTGCCTGGGATTCTGTGGATCCTTGCGCTTGGCAATCTCCACCGTGTGCACGGTGCCGAGGCGTTCAAAATGCTGACGCACCGTCTCCAGCACCGTCTTAAAGTTGAGATTGCGCAGAAAGATGGTAGTGTCTGGTTCCGGCTCATCGTCGGCATCCTCGGCCACAGGTTCCACTGCTTTGGACTCTTCCTCCACCGCCTCCGCCTCCTCCTCCTGCTTGACAGCTGCTTCTTCTGCAACTTTGGGCTCCGTCTTGGGTATGATGGCCTCACCGCTAAGTGTCTTGGTGAACGTATGCTCCGGCGCCCACTCCAGATAGAGCGGCACATTCTTGAACTTGGTGTACGCCAGCTTCTTGAAGGCCTGACGCGCCTCCGAGGGTTCACAGTATTCAATCAGCGCAGTGACGCCGCTGGGCGGCAGCACAATCCGGCCAATGGGCCCGAATTTACTAAAGATGGGCGACAGCTCCTTCACCTCGGTGGCGGCTGGCAAATTCTTGACCAGTATCACAGTCTTGGAACGCTTCTGCGACGTCACCTCATCGAAGGCACTGAGACGCACGCCCTCCTCCTCCAGGAATCGCTTCATTTCGATCACAATCTGGGTTTCGCCGAGCGCAAGGCGAACGGCAGCGCTGCTGCCACCATCGTTGGTGTCCAGAATGCGCTCCTTGGTCGTATTGAACTGCTTGGCCAGGAGATCGGCAACGGCATTGGGGCCCAGAAACAATGAATTCCAGCCAATTGGCTTCTGGGCATTCTGTTTCAGTTTGAGCGCCTTCTTCTGCTTGAACGACAGACCCGCATCGTTGTTGTTGTCCTCCGTCTCATCAGTCTGTGCATTGTCCAGCTCCTTGCCCGGCATCAAATGCAGCAAACGTCCATGGAAATCGCTGCCATCGAGCGCATTAAATGCCTTGACCGCATGCTCCGGCATCATAAAGGTAACGGTGCCAAAGCCTTTGATTTGCCGCGTAATCTTGTCCACGGGCAGATTGATCTCGACCACGTTGCCATATTGCTCGAACAGCTGCTGCAGCTCCGCCTCCGTTGTCGTATAGGCCAAATTGCGAAAGAATATGCGACCCGACTCCGAGATGTTCTCCTCGCTGCGCAGACTGTCCTGCTGATGCTTCCACTTGGCATTTCCAGTGGATGCTTCGCTAGTTCCACTTGCAACTTCACCGCCATCGCGTTGCGCCTTCGTCACTTTGTTCTTTTCGGTAAAGTCGGAGAAGAACACCTGTTTGCCCTTGATGAAACTCTTGTTCTTCAGCATGCCCTTGGCCATGTCCTTCTCCGTCTTGAAGCCCACATAGCAAAAGCCGTGCACCTTGCTCGGCAAGCGCACGGAGTAAGGTTTCAGTGGCTTAAAGAACTTGACAACATCCTGTCGCTTTGCATTGTACGGCACATTGTGTATTTTGATGGTGAACAATTCCAAATTACTTTTGTCCGCTTTCGTTGGCTTTCCTTTCGTTTCCTTTGTGCTTGTTGTTGTTGTTGATTGTTTGTTGTCCTTGCCAGACATCAGGGATTTCATGTACTCCAAATCGCTGATGGGTTTCTCAGCCAGCTTCTGTTGCTCCTCCTGCTCCTCCTGTTGCTCAGCCTGCTCCTCCTGCTCCTCATTATTATCGTCTGCTTTTGTGTGCTCTCCCTCCTCCTCCTTCTCCTCTTCTGCTGTATTCAAGCCCGCATCGTTGGCCCACAGTGCCCGTGTCTTGTCATGCGCCTGCATAAACTCTTGAAATGCCGGATCATCTTTATGCTTGCCCAGTATGTCAGCCACTTTATTCGCCTTCGCCTTTGCTTTCACCTCCTTCTTCTTCACTGGCTCTTCTGCCTCTTTCAGCTTATCCAAATTCTTTTTGCTGTCCTTGGCATATTTACTCCACGATTGCGGCTTCTCTTCGCTGCCCAGCGCCGCACATGATTCGACACGCACGCGACTCGTTTGTATGCACGTATTGTCAAAATGCTTAATGGCCGCCTGCGCCTCCGCATCGCTGCTGTAGCCAACGAAACAGAACTGACGAAATTTACCATCGGCCGTGTATTTTAACTGTAAATCTGTGATTGTTCCTTTCGCACCGAATATATTGCGCAGCTTCTCTTCGCTGATCTGTAATACATATAAGTTGTTTAACTAATTACTTCAGTTTAAGTACGGCATTTTACTTACTTGTTTGGGTAATTGTTTGACTATAATACGCGACATTTTGGGCCGTTAAACTGCTTCAAATAATTTGTGAAATTACATGAAATGCATTTTGTTTACGATTTCGCACGTGTTGCAATGCTTGCCACCTCGCTGAAAAATGGAATCTTCTTCTTCGGTCAGTCTGGCAACGTCGGCAACAGTGCTGTAAAGCTACAGCAAACTGCTGTTAGCTCCACAGCCCTGTTAATATCTATTTATTTATTTGCTAGCTTTGTTTGTCTATTTTATTTATTTTTTATTTTGAGAGGCTGGCCTTGATGCAATTATTTCCTTCAATCAATTTATTTCCGTCTTAACTCTTTGTCTGACCGTGATTCCGGCTATAAATAATATGTGCATATTTGTTATCAGAGATTGTATGCAAAATAAAACTTGTAAACAGCTTTTCGCTCTCTCTCTCTCTCTCTCACTCTTTCTCTCTCTAATGGATTGTTAATTGACGCTTATCAGTTTTGAAAAAGGCAACAGATGAAGTTGCTTTTCTATCAGGGATCGTAGCGATTATTTGTTTAATAAAAAAATTATGAAATTAGAATTATTTGCTGTTTTAAAAATAAATAAAAAAATTTAAGAAATTTTATTTTTAAATAAATTTAATTTTCAATAAACATTTTTTTTTTAATGCAAATCAATAAATAACTTGTATTTCATATTTTTTTCATTTATGTTGTTTTTAATTTTAAAAAAAATCTTAGTTTAATTTTTATAATAAAAAGTTTAGAAATAATTATAATTTAAATATATTTTTTTAATAAAAATCAGCAAATAACTTGTATATCTAATTTGTTCATAAAACTTTTCTCTTTTTTGCAATTTTTCAATTAAAAAATAAGTTTTTTTTTAAATTTAAGCATACAAATTAAATTTTTATAAATAAAATTGAAAAGTTGGTTTTATTTTTAAATCATGATAAAAATTAAAAAATTAGTTTTATTTTCAATTTTTTTTTTAAGTCATTCAATTTCTAAAAAAAAATTAAAAATAATACTCATATTTTAATTATTACTATAAAAATTAAAAAAAAAATTGAAAATAATTTAAAACATACAATTTGAAAATGTATTGTCTTCCTAAATATTAGTCCTTCAAAAACAGAAACGTATGTGCAATTTTCATAGTTTTCTAAATTTCCCAAGCATTTTTTTAAGTGTTTGATATTTTTCCAACTTATAGCTCTTTTTCCAAGAAATTTTATGACATTAATTGATCATCTGTTGATTTTCCAAGCATACAAATGAATTTCAGAAGTATTCAGAGATTGTAACCTTTGGAAAATTATTGATAAAGTCAAAAAGAGAGTCAGAGAGAGAGAGAGAGAGAGCGTTTTTAAATAAGTTCATTGATAAGAAGATCTAATCTCGCCATAGAGCTATAAAGTCGCACGAGCTGCTGAAAGCGCGTTTCAGTCAGATCTACAGATTTCAATGAGAACGATCTTTTTCAAGTACACTAAATAAATTTTCTGTTTTTGTGATAATACAAATTATTATATGCAGTTACGTAAAAACTGCGAATAGTGGAAAATTTCAGTTAAACAGCTAACAGCTAAAAAAAGAGAAAGTAGATATGGAAGTACCACCGCCATTGGTTCTCAAGCGTCCGCTCTTCGTGCCCAGCAAGACGCTGATGGGTCCAGGTCCCTCCAACTGCTCGCAACGCGTGCTGGAGGCCATGAGCAATCCCGTGCTGGGACACATGCATCCCGAGTGCCTGCAGGTGCGTTTACCATGTGCAAATCTAAGAATCAGCTTCAACTTTATTTAAAAAACAAAAAATACGGCTTCGAAATTTAAAAATATTGCTTATTTTATTTAATTATTTAATGTCAACTTGACCAATTAGGTAAAAATTTGAACAAGGAAACTTAAAAAAAAAGAGAAAAAAAACTACAGTTGAACTTCCATGACCCGATATTCTATAACTCGAATTTCTCTCTAACTCGAGCTAAATGAGTGACAGTAAAATTAATAAACTTAAAAAAAATAACTCTATAAGTCGAATATCTCCATAGCTCGAACCTTTTCTTTGCGAGCGAACTCAATTTAATGTATACAAAAAGAAAATTTGTTTTCCCGCACTTTTTTTTGTAAAAAAATTTCATTTTTGGAGAAAAATATTCGATTAAAGATAAAAATTTTAGATCGTATCTTTTCTTTTTTTTGGCTTTAACACAAAGAAAATGTGAAAGATCTTCTCACAATGTTAAAAATCTGAAAAGATTTCTTAAGTTGATTAAAAAAAGAAAAGAAAAAAGCATTTTATAATCCAGATGTTTTTGGTACTTGACTCACTTTTTTGAAGAAAGTTCTTAAAAATATTTGTAGTTTCTCACAAGACTAAGAACTCAAAAAAAATATATAGAGAGATATTCTCACAAAATCTGAAAACGTTCTCTCAAGCTTATTTTAAAAATTATAAATCACTATTTAATCAAGTATAATTTTTATCAGTTTCAAAAATTTAATACATTTTTCCTAAATAAACCTTATCAAATGCGAATATTCGTTTTTCGACTAAGTATTTGGATGCATTATAGATGTGATTCATATTTTTGTATTTAGTTCCAAAATCCATCAAGATTAATAATGAATATTAGTGAAATTATTTGTTTTTTTGAGCCAGCGAAATTGCTAACCATGAAAATTAAGTTGGGAGCAGCCGTTAGCTCCCGGAGCCCATGCGTGCCCCACCGCTTCACTGGGCCACAGGAGTCCACAGTAAAATTTTTAAGAAATCATGTACAGTATGTCAAGTAACTGTTTTTCCAAAGAAATAAAAAAAACGTATTATTTTTATTATTAAAATCATTTAAACTTGTTCCAAGAATGATAAAAGCACCAAAAATGTTATTTTTTTTTTTTGCAAAATTAAATGTGTAATTTTAGAAATTTGTCAAAGCAGTTACTTGACCCACTGTAGCTGATCGCACGCATGTGAATAGAGTATTCATGGGTGCTTGTGATAAGCCAGTGGAATATGGAATGTGGAATGTGGAATGCATGCATGAAATGCACCTCATCAAAGAGTGCAAAGTACTGTAATTAATGAGATGATCGCTTGTCTCTGTCTCTGTCACTGTCTCTGTCTCGCACACACAGATCATGGACGAGGTAAAGGAGGGCATCAAGTACATATTCCAGACACTCAATGATGCCACCATGTGCATCAGTGGCGCCGGCCACAGCGGAATGGAGGCGTCTCTGTGCAATCTGATTGAGGACAGCGATGTGGTGCTCATGGGCGTCACGGGCGTGTGGGGACATCGGGCGGCGGATATGGCGCGCCGTTATGGCGCCGATGTGCGCTATGTGGAGGCGAGTTTTGGACGCGCCCTGACGCTGGAGGAGATTCGATTTGCCTTTGATACGCACAAGCCGAGATTGTTTTTCATTGCCCAGGGCGATTCGTCGACGGGCATTCTGCAGCGGCACATCAGGGAGATTGGCGAGCTGTGTCGCCAGCACGATTGCTATTTGGTCGTGGATGTGGTGGCCTCGCTGGGCGGCACGCACTTCCTCATGGACGAGTGGAAGGTGGATGTGGCGTATACGGGCTCGCAGAAGGCACTCGGTGCGCCCGCCGGCCTGACGCCCATCTCGTTCAGTAAACGCGCCCTGACCCACATCCGACAGCGCAAATCGAAGCCGAAGGTCTATTACTTTGACATCCTGCTCATTGGACAGTACTGGGGCTGTTATGGCACACCGCGCACCTATCATCACACCATCTCGTCCACACTCCTGTATGGACTGCGCGAGGCACTCGCCCATTTCTGTGCCATGGGCCTGAAGACCGTGGTCCAGCGGCATCAGGAGTGCTCGGCGCGACTCCAACTGGGCATTGAGGAGCTGGGCCTGGAGATGTTTGTGCAACACGAGGCGGATCGCCTGCCCACGGTCAATACGATCAAAGTGCCCTTTGGCGTCGACTGGAAGAAGGTGGCCGACTATGCGATGCGCAAGTAAATTCTCTCCAAGATTAACAACCTTTTCTCCTTTTATAATGTCCAATTTATTGCAGATATAATCTGGAAATCAGCGGCGGACTGGGACCCACTGTGGAGCACGTCTTTCGCATTGGGTTGATGGGTGAGAATGCCACGTTGGAGAAGGTCGACATGGTGCTCAGCATTTTGAACGAGGCCATTCAGAGCATCAAGCTGCGAGCCGTGGAGCGCTCCAAAATATGATTTGTACTCATTTTCGAATTTCTTGTTTATTGCATTAATCTTTTATAAACTAAATAAAAATGTTGAAATCACTTTAAAAGTTTTAATCAACGGTTTCCGATTTGAATTTGCGCGCCATTAACATTAACAGCGCATTGTAGCGGTAACAGTGTTGACATATGTTAAACTCAAAATGGCACTGCTAATCCAAATAAGTCGCGCCCGTTTCGCAGCACTATAAACGGTACTAAAAACAAACATGGCACACAATTCAAAATTAAATGTAAGCAATTAAGTAAACAGCAAGATAATTGCACAATTTTAATACGATTAAAGGCAATAATTCTAATCAGTGCTGTTCCTCAACTGTTCATATTAAACAGGAATAATAAAATTCGACTTGATTGATGCAAACTTATCAAGTCTAGCTTCAAATTTTTAAAGTCAACAAATATATATTTCTTGGTAGAGATGCCATCATAAAAAAAAGCCTTTTTTCCTGGACAGCTGGCAATGCTGCCACACGTTTTAAAACTGTGGTGGCAGCTTTTGTTTGTTTGTCATTTTGTTGCTTTTTTCTTTCTGACAGTTACTTCCATTTGTTTTTTTTTAGAATGAGAAAATTGTGCGATATTATCACAATACTGTAACTGTCGAATTGTTGCCGGCATAAACAAAGAATTGACGTCGTGTTGGTAGCTTATAAATTTATTGAACGCCAAGAGGCGTTCAAGCGCCACTCGCACTCTCTCGCTCTCGCTCACTCTCACTATACATATAGGAAAAAAAAATAGTTAAAAATTGTACACTTAAATGTTTATTTGTTGTTGTTGTTTGTATGGTTTGAATCAACGTCCATTTGCTTTTAGGTATACAATAGTTGGCTGCAACTGCAACTGCCGATTTAACCCTGCTTCTGGGCCAATTCACGGGCCTTGGCGCGTTCCAGCTTTGCGATGCGGGCCAAACTCTTTGAGCCGAGAATACCACCGCCCCAGTGACGACGGATCTCCTCGTGGCGCTCATTGAAGTTGGTCTTGACAGCCTCCAGCACCTTGCCAAAGTTGGCCTTATCGTTGTTCTCAACGGTGGTCAGGGCCAATGCGGTGCACGTCTTGCGACGCACCAGACGTCCCAAACGAGCCTTGCCCTTCACAATGCAGTAGGGCACGCCCATTTTGCGGCACAAAGCGGGCAGGAAGAGAACCAACTGTAAACACAGAGAGAGAGAGAGCGAGAAAGAGACAAACGATTAGTGTCAAAACAAACACGTGTTTTTGAGTGGTCAAGTGGTGTGAGGGGGGGAAACAAAACTCAGCTGTCATTTGACCACATTGCAAACGTTCTTTGAAGAAACGCTTCAGTTGAAGAAATTCAAATTTAACATCATTGGATTTGGAGATTGAATGGGATTTAGTTTGGACACTTTTAAACACACACCTCTAGAGGATCAACATCGTGAGCGATGACAACCAGCTGAGCTTTCTTCTGCTCAATGAGCTTGGTCACGGTGTTGGTGCCGGCAGCCACATAGCTGGGCTTCTTCTTGGGCTCCACCTCCTTGCCCTTGGCCTTGGCCTCGGCCAGCTTCTTCAAGCGCTGCTTCTTGGCCAGCGGCGACTCGGGACGGTATTTCTCCAGCAGCTTGAACAGTTTGACAGCTGTGGTCTTGTCCAGAGTTTGGCTGAACTGATGGATTGGCGGTGGCACCTTCAGACGCTTCTGGAGCACAGCCTTTTGGCGCTGAACGCGAATGTATTTGGGCCAGCGCACGAAACGCGACAAATCACGTTTGGGCTGAACATTTTGGCCTGCAAAATGAAGTGAATGTTTAATAGTGAATTATGATTTGAATTGTTTTCTGTAGACACTTACCAATGCCAAAGTTCTTGGGACGCTTCTCGAAAAGCTGGTTGACAACTTTCTTGACAACTGGCTTCTTGACGGCCAATGGAGCTGGCGCTACCTTCTTGGTCACTGGCTTCTTCTTTGGCCTGGGCTGCAATGGACATGGGTTGAAATGGATTCAGTTTTAATACAGCACAATAACATAGACATACATTTGTATGTGTATATGCTCTCATTATGTTTTTCACTATTTCTTCTCACAACACAAACAAATCACAAATAAAAAAAATTGTATAAAAAAAATAGAATTCACTTCGCGTTGCAGTGTTTAATGTTTAATTCATTTGGTTTGGTAGCGTTGTTTACCTTCTTAACAACCATTTTCACGCAGTTTTATTGAAAGATGCTAACGAAATTTGCAGATTATTTTGCGGGTCGTTTAAAAAGACCAGCTTTACGTCTGCCCGTCAGAAAGGTAAAGGAATGGCGAGAGCTACGGAAGTTGCCTGCTTGTCAAATTTGACACTTGAACGGTAGCAGGGTTGCATTTTGCACAGTTTACACTTGGCTGTTGCCAGATGGCGCTGCTAGTGTTGCATGCGATACTATTCGATATACCCGAACGAACGAACTAGACAACTGAACTACTGAACTAGTTCAGGGGCTTAGTTCATTCGTTCACTTTTGTGAATAGTTCAATGGAACCTAGTGCAAACGATTCGATACAACTCTAATAATACCTGTTGCATTCTCATTTGCGCTTGCGCCCAAATGCTAAAATTTGCATATAAATTAATTAAAGTCAAATCCAATTAATGTTAAAGTTGTTGTGCTGTGCAAATTGTCAAATTATACGCAACGTTTAGTGCTTAAAAGGAAAGAGGTAGTTAATATCGAGCGCTGCAATGCACTCTCCCCTGTGCAGACAGGGCCACCATTTTTAATTTCTTTGTTTATTTTGTGTTCCATCTTCGTCGCAGTGTCGCACAGTGTCAGCACCGATCGCAGCCGAATTTGAATGCATAAACAGAGCAAAAGTGTGTGGAAAGCAGAACATAAACGATAATTTGGATGAATGCAACTACAAAAAAAACTCAAAAGCTAACAAATTTGCTAAAAATGAAGTGAGTGAGAAGAGCGCAACCAAAAAATGGCCAGCAATGGGGCTGGTGGTGCTGCTGGCGGCATTAACGGCAATGGCAACGCCAATTGCAATGGCAATGGCAACGCCAATTGCAATGGCAATGGCAACTCTAATTCCAATGGAGCCATCATCATCAATCACACGCACGCCGTATGCGTCTGGGAATTTGAGTCGCGGGGCGGCAAATGGTTGCCATATTCACCGGCCGTCTCTCAGCATCTGGAGCGTGCGCATGCCAAGAAACTGACGCGCGTCATGCTGAGCGATGCGGATCCCAGTCTCGAACAGTACTATGTGAATGTGCGCACCATGACCCAGGAATCGGACACCGAATCCGAAACGGGTATGATGACAATCGGTGTGCGGCGCATGTTGTACGCACCCAGCAGCCCGGCGGGCAAGGGCACCAAGTGGGAGTGGTCCGGCGGCGGCAGCGCGGACAACAACTGCGACTGGCGGCCATACAACATGCATGTCCAGTGCATCATTGAGGATGCATGGGCGCGTGTAAGTGACATTTCTTCAGTTTATCTAACAAATATTATTATTATATCTTGGCTAGAGCTTCTCTAAAATCCATTTGATATTATATTAGAATCAAATTTATCATTCGAATGCCTTCAACATATTTTTGTATTTTTAAATTTCACAATTTTTATTTTTATTTAATTTTTTGTATTTCAATATTCATCATTCTTTAGACATTTCCATGTTCCAATTTCCAATTTCATCATTGCATCTAATCAGTGTTGCCAGATTCTGAGTAAAAATAAGCTAAATTAAGCTAAAAATAAACAAAATAGGATAAAAACAAGCCATATCCAAATGACAGAAAACATACAAAAATTAGCTAATCTAATCATGGTGGAATCATTGAAAGAAGTTGCATTTAGTTTCAGCTTTAAATAAACTTGAGCTTTATTTTTATCTTTTAATCATTCGAAAATGGTTCGTGATCGAATTTATTCTTGAAATGTTATGTTTTAGTTTAGCTGCATTCCAGCAATTACAATTTAAAAACAGTCTGCATTTTCAAATCTAAACCTGTAATGTTATAATGTAATTTCTTAATTCAAATTGACTTTTTATTTAAAATATTTTGTAATTTTTTATAGCGATTTTTAATAATTCGATTTTCTTTATTATTATTTTGGATGAATGACTTTAGTAATATCTTTAGTAAAGTACTAAATTATTTTCAATATATTTTACATTTTTGATTTTTATTTTTCCAAAATAGTTACATTCAATGGATTTTAGTAGTTATATTTTTAAGAATTGAACTAAGAACCATTAAAACTATAACAAAATTAAATATAAAAAACTCAGCTAATAAAATATATGAAATTTGCATTCTATCCAAAAAACTACTTGACTAACTGTACAACGAATTTATCGACAGTTTCTCGTCAAATTTAAAGTTAGCTGGAGTATCATATGTTATAGCTATGTTAAAGCTATGTTTTAGCTATGTTATAACTATGTTAAAGCTATGTTATAGTTATAAAACTAACTGTATAACAAATTTATCGTCACTTTCTCGCCAAATTTAACGTTAGCTTGAGTCTGATATGTTATACCTATGTTAAAACAATGTAATAGCTATGTCAAAGCTTTGTTATAGCTATGTTAAAGCTATGTTTTAACTGTTAAAGCTATGTTAAAGCTATAAAACTAACTGTATAACGAATTTATCGTCACTTTAACGTTATCTTGAGTCTGATATGTTTTAGCTATGTTAAAGCTATGTTATAGCTATAGTACACCTTTTGAACTCTTCTTAAATCTTAATCAATTCTATTGAAATCAATTAACTTGAATATTTATTTGATAATAATACTGTTAGCACTGATAACACTACTGATAAACAAATATACTCGCTTCCTATTTTGTCGCAGGGTGAACAAACTTTGGATCTGTGCAACACGAACATCAGCCTGCCATACACGATCAACTTTTGCAATCTGACGCAGATGCGACAGCCGAGCGGACCGTTGCGGAGCATCCGGCGCACACAGCAGGCGCCGTATCCGCTGGTCAAGCTGACGCCGCAGCAGGCGCTGCAGCTGAAGACGAACAACAGCAACGATTATGCGCCACCAAATCATCATCATCAACAGCAGCAGCAGCAGCAGCAGCAACAGCAGCAAAGGAACAATACGTTGCCCAAAATGGGCAACATGTTGCCGCCGTCAATGACAATGCATCGTCAGCAGCATCCGTTGCCCATGTCTGTGAACAACAGCAACAACAACAACAACAACACGCATCATCATCATCAACAGCAACATCATCATCAACAGCAGCCGCTGCAGCAGCAACATCATCATCATACACAACAACAGCAGCAGCATACACAACAGCAACAACCACAACAGCAACAGCAACAACAAAGGAAACCACACAAGAAACACAGCGAAATTTCCACCACAAATCTGCGCCAGATACTCAACAATCTGAACATCTTTGGCAGCAGCACTAAGCACAGCAGCAGCAGCAATCACAGCAATCACAGCAATCACAGCAGCAGCAACAACCACAACAATCATGGCCATCATCATGGCAATCATTTGTCGTCGGCAACAATCTCAACAGCCTCAAATGTTGCCAACGGCTCCACGTTGCATTTGATGCAGCATCAGCAACATCAACATCAACAACACTTTTCGCACAGCAGCAAGAGCATGTTAACCGCCTCCATGAATAGCCATCACAGCCGTTGCTCGGAGGGATCGATGCAGTCGCAGCGCAGCAGTCGCCTCGGATCGCATCGATCGCGTTCGCGGACGCGTGCCTCGGACACGGATACGAACAGCGTCAAGTCGCATCGACGGAGGCCGAGTGTGGACACGGTGTCCACGTATCTCAGTCATGAGAGCAAGGAGAGCTTGCGTAGCCGTAACTTTGCCATATCTGTGAATGATCTGCTCGACTGTTCGCTGGGCAGTGATGAGGTGTTTGTGCCATCGCTGCCGCCATCCTCGCTGGGCGAACGTGCGCCAGTGCCGCCGCCGTTGCCAATGCCGCATCATCATCATCAGCAGCAGCAACAACAGCATCAGCAACAGCAGCAACAACAACAGCAACAACAACAGCAGCAACAACAGCAGCAGCAGCAGCAACTGCAACTGCAGCAGCAACAACAATTATCAATCGCTGGTTCGATTGTGGGCGTGGATCCAGCGAGCGACATGATATCACGCTTTGTCAAGGTCGTGGAGCCGCCGTTGTGGCCCAATGCCCAGCCCTGTCCCATGTGCATGGAGGAGCTGGTGCACTCGCCACAGAATCCCGCCATATCGTTGAGTCGCTGCCAGCATCTGATGCATTTGCAGTGTCTCAACGGCATGATCATTGCCCAGCAGAATGAACTGAATAAGGTGAGAGCAGAAAGATGAGGAAGGAGCAACAGGACAACAGCAATTCGAGATAATCTATAATCTATAATATGAATTCGAGAGCAATACAACAACATCAACAATAACAACCCCATTAGAGTCTACCTAAATTGGGAGCAGCCGCTGCTCCCGGAGCCACTGCGTGCCCACCGCTAATCTATAGATTCTCTCTATGTGATTCCCTATGAGAACAACACTAGGAATACCGAAATTAGGGAGAAAAGAAATTAGAACATTTAGAAAACCCAATTAACGAGTGAAATCCAATTAGGAAATTTAGAAAACTAATATTTTATTTGCGAGATTTTTATAAATTTGCAATTAGGGAAATGTGAATTAGGTACCCAAAATGAGATATGAGAAATGAGATTAGGAAACCTAATTTAGAAATAATCTAACTGGGATATTATTTCTAAATTTAAAGTTTAAATTGAGAAAAATCTTATTTGATTATGTATCGCGAGATTTTGACTAAATTTTAAAAATTTAATAAAATTTTTATACAGTAGCGGACAAAGAAAATCGAACACCATAAAAGTGCGGTTTTTGAAGTTTTGTTAAAGTGTTAATTTACTCAACCATAGGCAAAACGTATGAGGCCTAGGAACCGTTTGAATGATACAAAACTTTCCTTAACCCATTCAGTACCCATTGAAATTTTCGAACTTTTGTAAAAGCCTACTCTCGAAACTATTTTCCTCGGGCTCCAACAAAAAATGTTTGGATAAAATCTTTAAACAATTCTAATAGTAACTGCAAAAAAAAATTTTCAATAATCTCATCGCTAGTATTTTTTATAACTTTTTGAAAATTGTTCCTTAAGCGTCAAAACATTTTTTTTTTTTAAATTGAGGAAAAAAGTTTCAAAATATACCTTATATAAAATATAATTCAAAATTTTCAATGGGTACTTAATGGGTTAAGGAAAGTTTTGTATCATTCAAACGGAATTTAATGCCCTTTCCATTGATGTCAAAATGTACTTGAAGTAGGTTCAAAATATGAGTAGAATTCTTAAAATGTTGTCGAAATAAATATGCCGACAAATGTATATAAAATATTATGTCGGTTTTTAAATTTTTATGTCTGTTTGTTTTTAACTCACAACATGGTTTTGCTTTCTTATTGCCGTCTCGTTCTTAATCATGTCAATCTCTTTAATGACCTTCTCTCTCTCTCTCTCTCTCTCTGTCTCTCTTGTGCTTTGACAGCAAAATCTGTTTATCGAGTGTCCCGTTTGCGGCATCGTCTACGGCGAGAAGGTGGGCAATCAGCCCATCGGCAGCATGTCCTGGAGCATCATCAGCAAGAGTTTGCCCGGCCACGAGGGTCAAAACACAATACAGATTGTCTACGAGTGAGTATCGATTGCCTCTCTCACTCTAATTAACCATGCCTGTCAAATAAGGTTTAGTAATCATAATCAGCGGTGGGCACGAAATTTGAATTCTACCAATGTTGGGAGCAGCTGCTGCTCCCGGAGCCACTGCGTGCCCACCGCTGATCATAATCATCAGTAATTCGATTATTTTTGTTTTAAAGTCGAACGAATGATTAAATTACGATTATTTTCGGTTTTGCCCAATTATTTAATGATTACGATTACAAAAAATCAAAAATAATTAAAAATTATTACAATTATTCAAAAATAATCAGAAAAAATCAAAAATAATCTTTTTGAGTATTCGGATTACTTTAAATTTTTTTCTGATTGTTTCTGATTATTTTGGCTACTTTGATTGTGCAAATTTAAAATAATTTGATTTTGACTAAATAGTCGTAAATAATCAGAAATAATCAAAAATAATCAGAAAAAAAATTAAAAATAATCCGAATTCGGACTCCGAAAATATTATTTTTGATTATTTCTGATTAATTTTGAATAATTGTAATAATTCTAGATTATTTCTGTAATCATTAAACAATCACAAATTTTTCAACAATGAATTATATAGTCACTACAATTATTTCCAAAAATAATCGAATTGATTAGAAATTCTAGTCGAAATTTAACAGATATGTAATTAACTCTCACTCATACACTTTCTCTCTCTCTCTCTTTGTTTAGCATTGCCTCCGGTTTACAGACCGCTGAGCATCCGCATCCGGGTCGTGCCTTTTTTGCCGTTGGCTTTCCGCGCATTTGCTATTTGCCGGATTGTCCGCTGGGCCGCAAAGTGTTGCGATTTCTCAAGATTGCCTTCGATCGTCGTTTGCTGTTCTCAATTGGACGTTCGGTGACGACGGGACGCGAGGATGTGGTCATTTGGAATAGCGTGGATCACAAGACCCAGTTCAATATGTTTCCGGATCCGACGTATTTGCAGCGCACCATGCAACAGCTGGTCCATTTGGGCGTTACGGACTAATCGAATCGAATCTGAACTAAACTAAACTAAATTAACATTAACTTTAACTTTAACAGCAACTCTAACCACAACTCTACTTCCAATGAATGTCCTTTTAGTACTCTTGCTAACTAAAATATCAATCTCAATGTGTGTGCAATCTTATATACAATCTTTTTATAATAATAATTGTTTAATTTTGTTAAGTTCGAGTTGCTTGAACCCTAAAAAGACAACAATCTGCAAATGCAAATGCAATTTCCTTTTTTTAACATTTTATTGTAATACAAAACTGTGCGAACTGTTCTTCCAATTTGATAGTTGTTAAGTAATTGTATTGTATTTAGTTTGATAGTTTATATACATATATATATAGATTTACAGTCTACTCTCGCTGTATTGCCACACTATATAATATTATAGACACCTATTAGTATTAATAAACAGATAGTATCTTTAAGCATTATTCGTTTAAGCTGTGCCAAAATTTGTTAAAATTTATGAATCAATTGTTAAACGTTTCTCGAATTTATTCTCAAGTTCAAGTCATGCATAGAATTTCATTTGTGAGTATTATTAATTCAAATCATTTGAATGTTTAAATTCATTTCACTTTTAAACAATTATACATACATTTGTAAGACATTTACAAATCATTTAAATGTTCTTTTTGCATTTAATTTAAAACAAATCATTCAATTTTTTTTTGCTAATAACTTGTAAGAATTTAATGCATTGAATGTTTTGTTTTATGTGATTTTATATGCAATTTTTCTGAATTTGTATTAGAATTTATATATGTGTATATTTCAATAACTCGCATCAATCTGAATAAGAAATGAATGTCTGCAAATATCTGCTTTATATATGTTTTTATAATTTGTCAGTTTTTATTTTTACAAAACATTTTCATTGAAAATTTTGAGCTTCCAAAAAGTCTTAATAAATGTTTTCATTATTTTGTGATTACAAAACCTAATTGTTTACATTTTAAGACGCATCAATTTAAAAATCAAATATTCATAGACATTCATCCACATATAATTTATATATACATACATTATTTGCACACATTATATAATAATAATAATTATTTTTTTTTTATTAAATTGTTGCTTTCATATTGATATCATCTCGACGACATTCTCGATACATACAATACACATATAAATTTATATATTATTATTAATAGCTTTTAAAGATAGTTAGTTAGTTAGATAGAGCTAGAGAGATAAAAGAGAGAGACAGCTATGGGGCATGCCCAGTTAAAAATAAATATAACTAAGTTGTATTTAGCACTGATTAGTTGTAGATTTCAACATTTAAATCGCATTCAAGCTGAAAAATAAACTACAAAAATTCAACAGTTTGTCAAGCAACTCTTTACACACTCAAAATATATTAAATTTCTTGATTTTAGATTTTAAAATAATAAAGTTTCATTCAATTTAATCCAATTTTTTAAATGCATAACAATTTAATGATAAGTATTAAGTTAAAAAAAGAACAAAACTATACATTTAAATAGTTATTTAAATTTATTTTCAGTCTGTAAAGTGTTGCTTGACAAACTGTTTATGATTATAACAAATTATAATATAATAATTATATATTTATATATATTTTAAATAACGCTTAGTTTAAATAAACAAGAATTGCAAAAATCTGTTTTTTTATTTTTTGAAATGCAATTTTTATTGCGCAATTGTTTTTGCTGTTGTTGTTGCTGCTGTTGTTGCTGTTGGCGACAAATTTAGCGCATTCAAGGTTCAAGTTTTTGATTATTGCGTTTTCGTTTTTTGGTTTTTTTGTGCAGTGAATCACTTAAAATAAATTAAAATCAATTTTTGTGCATTTTTCATGCGTGATATATTTTCGTGCTGCAACTGAAACTTGCCCCAATCCTTTTATGGCACTTGCAGCTACAACTCTGCGCTCTTCGGTCTGCAACTGACGTCAGACTTTGTCTTGCCACTTGCGACTTGTGACTCCCACTCCTTTGTTTTTTTTGAGATATATATATTTTGAAGTCTCAGCAAGGACAGCTCAACCTTCGATTCTTTGACTTGGCTTTTGTCTTTACTTTCACTCAGTGGCAGCTGTTGCTGCTGTGCTCAACCGTTAGAGCTGCTCTTGCCACATGTTGCAAGTGTCATTGTTGCTGTTGCTGATGTTATTGCTGCTGCTGCTGTTGTTGCTGCTGCTGTTGTTGCTGCTGATGTTGTTGCTGCTGATGTTGTTGCTGCTGTTGTTGTTCTGCGCTGCTGTTGTTGCTGTCGTTGTTGCTGTTGTTGTTGTTGCTGCTGTTGTTGCTGCTGCTGTTGCTGCTGTTGTTGTTGCTGCTGTTGTTGTTGTTGTTGCTGGTGCTGTTGTTGCTGCTGCTGTTGTTGTTGTTGCTGCTCTCCTTGTGCCAGTTGCATACTTGAAATGTTTTCCTAGAATTTTTGCAGCATTTCATTCGATTTCATTTGATTGACACTGAATGTTGACGTTGACATTCAATGCACACACGACAACAACAGCAGCAGCCACAACAACAACAACAACTACAACAACAACAATATCCACATCATCAACAACTCATCCACTTGTTTCTACATATCCAGCCAGTGGTTTTGGCCAAAACTGCACAACCCACTGACCATGTGTTGCAGTTGCCTTTATTTTTTTTTTTTTTTATTTTATTTTTTATTATTACATTTTTTGGTGATTTTTATACCCTGGGGGTATATTAAGTTTGTTCAAAAGTATGTAACAGGCAGAAGGAAGCATCTCCGACCCCATAAAGTATATACATATGTTCTTGATCAGCATCAACAGTCGAGTCGATATAGCCATGTCCGTCTGTCCTTATGTCGGTCCGTGTAAGCGAAAGGATCTCAGAGATGGTAAGAGCTAGGACCACCAAATTCGGAATGAAGACTCCCTATAATGTCAGGCAGAACAAGTTTATGTTAAAATTTTGCCACGCCCACTGTGAGGGGCGTAATTCATAAAAAACTGACAGCACCTTTTATTTTGGCTTTTAAGTTATTTTTTTTTATATCAACGGATGTGGAATCATGCCCAGAAGCTAATCACCAACTTTCATCCCGATTGGGCCATAAATAGTGAAGATATTAACAATTTTGTCCGAGGTATTTTAATGGCAATTCTATAAATAGAATAGAATTAATGGTCAATTAATTCGTTTTACATTTCCTCTGCAAGAATGTTTATCGAATTTGTCATCCTCAATCCAAGTTGCGGCGTGGTGGAAGTGATAAGTGCTCGGCAAGCGAAACGGGAGACCGAGGTTCGAGTCCCGGTTGTGTCGATGCAAATGATTTTTAATTATTATTTTTTTTTTTATTATTTTTATTTTCTTATTTTTAAAATTGGTTTAAATCACTTATCTTATTGTACATGTATGTAGCTGCCACAAAAACGATAGGTCGATATTTGAGGATAAGTACAAGAATTGCATGTGCATCTAATCTTCGGCATGCCGAAGCCTAGGCCCAGGGTATATTACTGTCGAGTGCACTCGACTGATCCGCTTGTTTTTTTTATTTTTTTGAATTACGCACTGCATTTTGCATTTCGATATGGCGGTTTCACTTCACTTTGGGCTCATTGTGGCATGCCACAAGGGCATTTTGCCTTATCGAGGGATCTCACCATTCAATTCAATTCAATAATATCAAATAATTAAATATATTTTACATTAAATACAAGTTATATTTACAATACTAAATAAATGCTACAAATACTTTTAAATTGAACTCAACTTGATTTTGAACTATATTTTTTTTTTTCGAGATTTAGACTCGGGAGTCTTCTAATATCCAGCTCTGTGACGAACGATATTAAATTTTTTGCATAAATTATTTATAAAAAAAAAGTTTTGCATTTGACACTGCACAAAAATGTATTCAGATTTTTCGTACCTCACAAACAAATCATTTATAAATCAAATTTAATATCGTTCGTCACAAAATTGTACATCAGAAGACTCCTGAGTCTATATCTCGAAATAAAACGGTGTTCAATAAGTTGAGCTCCATTTATACGCTTTTTATACCCTGGGGGTATATTAAGTTTGTTCAAAAGTATGTAACAGGCAGAAGGAAGCATCTCCGACCCCATAAAGTATATATATTCTTGATCAGCATCAACAGCCGAAACGATATAGCCATGTCCGTCTGTCCGTCGGTCCGTGTAAACGAAAGGATCTCAGAGATGGTAAGAGCTAGGACCACCAAATTTGGAATGAAGACTCCCTATAATGTCAGGCAGAACAAGTTTATGTTAAAATTTTGCCACGCCCACTGTGAGGGGCGTAATTCATAAAAAACTGACAGCACCTTTTACTTTGGCTTTTAAGTTATTTTTTTTTATATCAACGGATGTGGAATCATGCCCAGAAGCTAATCACCAACTTTCATCCCGATTGGGCCATAAATAGTGAAGATATTAACAATTTTGTCCGAGGTATTTTAATGGCAATTCTATAAATAGAATAGAATTAATGGTCAATTAATTCATTTTATCGAATTTGTCATGTTCAATCCAAGTTGCTGCGTGGTGTAAGTGATAAGTGCTCGGCAGGCGAAACGGGAGACCGAGGTTCGAGTCCCGGTTGTGTCGATGCAAATGATTTTTAATTATTATTTTGTTTTTATTATTTTTATTTTCTTATTTTTAAAATTGGTTTAAATCACTTATCTTATTGTATATGTATGTAGCTGCCACAAAAACGATAGGTCGATATTTGAGGATAAGTACGAGAATTGCATGTGCATCTAATCTTCGGCATGCCGAAGCCTAGGCCCAGGGTATATTACTGTCGAGTGCACTCGACTGATCCGCTTGTTTTATGTAAGTTTCTGTATTGTTCGTCACAAAATTAAGTATCCGAAGCTGTGTGGAATGAAAGTACTTTTGTCACTGGATTTTTTAAAAATTTTAAATTTTTAAAGATAAAGAGGTTTTTGTTTAGAATCAACAAGTTCAATTTAATGTAATTGGTTTCCATGAGGCAAAGTTTCATAAAATTTTATAAAAAATATCCGGTTAAATTTATTTCAAATAATATAAAATAAGTAAGGAATTCCAACAATGGATTATTCATTGGTCTCAGCTTATTGCTTGACATGACAAACTTTGAATTGATAGTTTCCTTTATAATAAAAATTTAAAAATAACAATTATTTTTGTTATACAAATTTAAAAGAAGAGTTAAATTTTGATTTTGAAATAAAAATTGAAACTGACTTATTATTTTAAAATTATTTTTAGATCGAAATATATGTTTTCAATAATTTTTTTGATAAAAATCAACAAATAACTTTTGTTTTATAATTTATATTTTAAAAATTGTAACCAGGGATAAAAACTGAAATCGGTTATGTCCGCATTTAGGTTTTCAGTTAACGATTACGCACAATTTGTATATATCGGTTACGTAACGGTTAACAGTTTTTTGTGTGTTTCGGTTTCGAAATACCGGTGTGATTTCGGTTAAAAAATTATTTAAAATGTTGAAGACATGTAAATTTGAAAGCAAATATTCAAAAATTTCAAAAACTAAGATCATTTTATTGAGAACAATGCACAATTTAGAATGACATAATTAAGTTTTTTGCTTGACCGAACCGAAACTAACCGTTATGCATGAATCGGTTACGAAACGGTTATTTTGGTTTAAATAATTTCAGTTTTTGGGTTTCGGTATAATAAAAAAGTTTTGCATTGGTTACAGTTTCAGTTAGGGTTACCAATTTCAATCGGTTAATATCGGTCAACGGTTACGGTTATGGTTACGGTTTTAATCGCTGCTTGTAACATATTTATCCCATTTCTCTGGTTAAACAAATTTCAAGTCAATTTGCAGTTGTATTAGAACAAAGTTAGCTTTGTTTTTCATTTTTCGTCTGACAATTGTTTCAATTTTTCTCAGCTGAATATAAAACAAACCATATTCTAAAATGAACAATTTACGCAAATTTGTTAAAGAACGAAAATATATAGCTTCACTTGTTGTGAGCAAAACCAATGAGAAGTTTCGAGCTCAAGACACATTGCCATCGATTCCAGAGGTCAGAAGTGAATCCGATAATGATGATAATGATGATGATAATCACGATGAAGATGATAATGTTGCCATAATCAATCCCTATACATACTCGGAGAAATTGAATGCGGATTTTCAAGTGGACTGCAGCCTGGAAGTGAGCGATGAAAGCGATGAAAGCAGCCTCAGTTCCATGACTTCCAGTTCCAGTTCCAATTCCAGTTTCAATGATGAATCTCTGACGGAATCACCAACCAAATGGACTTCACCTAATTGCCGTTACCGGTCAAAAAGTATTTAATTTCCAGAAGGAATTGCAACTGGAACTTCCAGCTTCCAGTGATGATTCCAGTTTCTTCAAATTGGAAATAAAATACATATACATAAAAGTATTTTGACCAAAATTTTTAAAATTTTATTTTATTTTCTCGAATTTTTAAGAGAGTTTAATGGTGTAAAATTGTCTTTAGTCTTTTACTTTCCAATTTCGCTGGAACTTCCAGCTTCAACATGGAAATTATTTCCTTCTAGTGACGCTTCTCAGTTTCTTCTACATCTATAAAAATATTGTTACCTACATTTTTATTTGATTTTCTTATACATATAAGAAAAATTTCACTAAAAACCGAAAGGAATTACAAATTATGGAATAAATATATGTATGTATATGTATAGTGAACGGTTATCGGTTAACGGTCATGGTTTCAGTTACGCTTACCAATTTCAAGCTGTTAATATCGGTTAACGGTTCCGGTTACCAATTTCAATCGGTTAATACCACTTACCGGTTACGGCTTTAGTTACAGCTATAAATTTCAATCGGTCAATACCGGTTAACGGTTACGCTTCCGGACTTAATCCCCGTTTGAAATATTAAAGCTAGTTCTGAATTTACACAAAGTTATATAATAAATTACCTACTGGTTACAGGGTATACATATGTACATACATAAATGAAAAGTCCTTGCGTGTTGTCGGTTGTAGTCCTCTTAAGTTTTGGCCTTTGAAGGTAATGTTTGATTTGGATGGATGTTGTTGTTGTTGTTATGTATGTCTAGTGACAACTACACACACACACACACGCACACACACGCACACGCACACGCGGCAACAACATTTTGCAACGAGGCGAACCACATCCGGAGTCTGACTGGAAATGGCACTGGAATTGCAATTGCAACTGGAAGATGAGGCTGTTGTTGTTGCTGCTGTTGCTGCTGCTGCTGCTGCTGTTGGCGCCTATCTCTCTGCTGGGAGACGAGTCGAAATGCAGCGACAATTGCAATCGGTGCAATCAGTTAAGAGCCTCCGCTCGTGCCAAACGGTTGTGCGCATCTTTCAACCCAGTCTCCAGTCTCCAATCTCCAATCTGCAGTCTTCAATCTCCAATCAACAACAAAATCAACAACAACAGCGTAGAATTCACACTAAAAACAGCAAACAAACATTTTTTATTCGTGTTCTTAATTTGTTTATTGCTTATGTTTCAATAACAATTTCAAATTACACATTAAGACCGGCAGCAACAACAACAATAACTATAAAAAAATCAACAAGAACAACAACAATAAATAATAAACAGTTACTTGTAATAACCGCAAGTCAATCAACAATTTCGTGCCACCCCCACCCCCTGCCCCTCACTCACGTCTCCGCCCCCGCCCCGCCCCCTTGCCGCTGTTAAATTCAAAACGCAGACGCGTAATTCGATCAAACTCTTTCCGCGAATTCTACAACAACAACAACAACAACAATAACTAACAATTACAATTGCAACAACAATATTTACATAGGCGCAAATTTACTGCTGTTGTTTTGTGTGTGTGTGTTTTTTTTTTTCGTTTTTTATTTTTTGTTTGTTACTTTTGTTTGTCTCCAGTTACAAAAGCCGCGACGTTAACAACGTCTCTGATAAGCAGCAGCAACAACAGCAACAGCAACAGCAACAGGTGAGAGCTCACACACACACACACACACATACACTCACACGAAATACACACACATACATATGTATACACTTGCAATCAGTGTTGCCATCTCTTCGGGTCATGAAAAAGCTAAACTAGCCTTTGAAAAAAGCTAGAAATAGACATCAAATTTTGTTGATAGCTAAAAAAAGCTTGAGTAGTAAAACTATCGGGGGTGCCACAGAAATCGCTTTCGCTTGAATTTCACTTAAATTTGTATGAAATTTAAGTGAAATTCAAGCGAAAGTGATTTCTGTGGCACCCCATTATATTTTTAGTGATTCAACCCAGTGTTTTTTGTTCCGCACAACAATCCCAAATGGTCAATTGGGCTGACAGATGAATGTGTGGCAATATATAAACATAACGCCGCCTCTTGCTCGCAGGTTTTCATAGGAATTGCTAAAAATTACTATTTTAACCCCTTTTCCTCCTTTTTATACAAAAAGTGTCATTTTAGCAATTTTCAAATAATCATCAAAAATACTAGCGAAGAGGTTCTAGAAATGTTTTTTTGCAAGTCACTCTCAGAATTGTTTGAAGAACTTTTTGCATCAACATAATTTTTTTTGAGATCAAGGAAAAAAATTGAAAAATAGACTTTTACAAAAATACAAAATTTTCCATGTGGTACTTAATGGGTTAAAGAAATTTGTTTATTATTCAAGCGGAACTTAAAGGAATAGAAAATTAAATTAAGACATTTGCGTCAAATCTTTTTTATTACACAAAAATTTGACAAAGTTAGGGGATATGAAGACATTAGTGGACAACTGTATTTAATTTAGGCATTTTCACCTTACACTCGCCTCATCAGATTCATCAAATTGTGAAATACCTCCTATGTAAGTGATGTTGTAAATCTGGATTCAATTGACGTTATTAGACATTAAATTAATAAAGAAATGATGCAGAATTGTAGAAAATTAATTTATCTATAGTTTTAAGCAGTATTTTGGCCATTTCAGCTATTAAAATGGGAGAAACAGGTAAGAAACAGGTGAAGAAGTGACAAAAGAGAAAATTTTCACCATTTCTTAAATATCTAATTTCTCATTTTTAAGCTCTTAATTCATAATGCTCTTTTGGCTTATCGATGTTTTTTGACATTCAAATCGAAAAAATACTACAAAGTATTTAAGAGTGGCATCGTAAAACATAAAAATACATGAAGTTACCAGATGTTCTTAAAAAGCTAAAATTACGGCAATTCCCGCTACCCGCTGTTTTACAATTTATCCCGATTTTTTCAGCTGCAACCCGCTAAATCTATCGGGAAAATAGCTAAATTGGCAATACTGCTACACACAGAGACTTACAATAGCTGTTATAGTAAAAGAACAAGAGTGTACTTATTATTAATTTGGCCAGTAGTGTATATAATATATGCTAAAACGCATGAAGTATCAATTTTCTTACAATATTTTCTTTTTGAAAATTCAGCTCTTATCTTTTTTTTTCGCATTTTCCTCTTTAAGAACAGCTTTTTTTTGCATCTCAATAAATTGACAACACTGATGCACAGCAAATGAAGTTCCACAGCAACAACAACAACAACAACAATGTTCTTAGCGGTTATGCGGTTTTCCTGTTGGGCTGCTGGCGCCATCTAGCGGCAAGCCAATCAATCACTCAACATAATCGCTTGTCGCATTACACAGCTGTGCATCTCTTTCGCACACACAGTGTGTGGGTGGAGCATAAATCAAATTTTACAACTTCAAACATCAAATTCAAATTCAAATTGAAATCAATTTAAATTGGCATACAAGTTAAGCCCATTGCCATATATTGTGATCTTTATGATCATCTCACGCCAAAAATTGAAATCAAGCAACATTTTTTATTGCGGCCATTTGAAATTTATCGTTAATCGTTACAGTTCGGGGCATTGGCCACGCGCCTTCCTACGCGATTCTCAATTGATCCGTCAAATTAAGAAAAAAACATTTGCTAATCTATGACTTACGATCACAAATTAGTTTCATCCCAGACAAATTAAATTGATCGTTATTTAAACGCAACTGTCTGAGATCTTCAAAAATAAATTAAAAAATTATATTCAAAATTAAATACACCCCAAAAAGAATTTCGAATTACTTGCGTTTGGTGTTTTCTTGAATGTGTTTTAATATTGAGGAGTGAATATTTTATTCATAAGCTGAAGAGGCTAAAAGTGTCGCTTGATTCAGAATTCGATTTAAGAAATTTTGATGCATAATTTTTAATTAATAACCTCTTAAGAAAATGTATAATAAATTGGAGAAATAGTTAATATTTTATAAGCCGGAAAATATAAAATATTTACTAATATTTCTCCAATTTATCACACATTTTTTTTTCCATTTAATATATATTTATTTTTTGAATAATGGAAATTTGTAGTAAAAAAAATGTGCAAGATCTTGGAGACATTGTTAGATAATTTTCATCTATAAATTATGCAGCTCTTTATTTTTTTGATAAGATAAGATAACGCTTGAACAAGATAGTTAGACATAGTTAATCTAACTCACTTATATTTCTGATCAAGTCTGTCAACCTACAAATTATGGGAAAGCATTAGATTTGAATCTTAGTAGTTAAATAATTAATTTCTTAAATTATTACTTTCTTTGTTTTTAAGTCTGAATTAAATATTATTGCAATTTAAAGCATTTGTATTTTCTCTGGGGTTTTAAAATTTTCCTTTTTTTTATTTAAGCTCATAAAATTGTACAGTCACAAAAATGGAAATTTTGTTTTTTTTTTAAATATGAGAAGTTTTGTAGTTTTGCTTCAATTACACTGCAAGAAATAAAAAGTAATGATTTTTTTTTTTAGAATCTAACTTAGTAAAAGTTTTAAAGCTTTTTAAGGTTCTACTTATGATAAGTTTTGTAATTGAGCCATTACACTGCAAGAAATAAAAAGTGTTCTTTTTTGTGTTCCTTTTTAATTTTTTTTTAGAAAATTTAGATATGTACGCATTTTTAAGACGAAATTTAAAAAATTAACTTTAGGAGTTTGATTTAACAAGAAAAGGTAACTTAAGTTAAACATTGTAAATGAAAGATCACGAAATATATCACTGCGGACGCTAGTGACGAAGGCATCACGATGGGTGCGAAAGGCAACTAGCAAGGCAGAATGAAAAATTTGCTACGAATGTTCGATCAGATCGAGTTATATCTATATATACAGTTTGTCAAGAAACACTTTACACAAAAAAATAAAATATTAAGACTTTAAATAAGAAAATAATAGCTTATTATATATATTTGGAAAGGTCATTTAATTTTCGTTCGAATGATGTAAAAATTTCCTTAACCCATTGAGTACCCATGGAATATTTTGAATTTTTGCAAAAGTCTACTTTTTCAACTTTTTTCCTAGATTTTTCACAAAAAATATTTTGATGCAAAAAAAATCTTGGAACAATTCTAAGAGTAACTGCAAAAAAAAATTCTCAAAAATATTTTTGTTCGTATTTTTTAAAATTTTTTGAAAATCCTAAAAATTACAATTTTTAACCATCTTTCCTCATTTTCATGCAAAAAGTGTTTTTTTTGCTGTTTTCAAAAAATTCTAAAAAATACTAGCAAAAATATTTTTCAAAACTTTTTTTTTGCAAAGTTTTGAAAAGTGACTTTTACATAAGTTCGAAATTTTCGAAGGGTACTTAATGTGTTAAGAAAAGTTTTGTGCCATTCAATCGGAATTTAAACCTTTCCAAATATATATAATAAGCTATTATTTTCTAAACTGAAATTTTCAGACAACATAGATGAGACAATTTTTTATTCGACCTCTAAGTGGGTCAAATCGGGGCAAAGGTCACGGAATTGCTTAGTATAAAAAACTTGTTTGTTTTTTAAGATATCTCAACCAAACTACAGATTATATGTTTGGTACTGTCTCTAACATTCTGAGCAAATGGGGTTCAATTTGGCCTAGGATAGGGTCTAGATTTGGATATCAGAAAGTTTTGGGGCATGAAAATGTTTTCGTTACTAGATTTTTACATTTTATGAGGTTTTTTTGTTGTAAGTAATCAGTATGTAGTAGTCATTATTATCATTACTGCAATTAATATTGGTTTTGATGGGTTTCATTAATTAATTTCATTTCGAAATGTGTGGAGTATTTTTTTTTATCAGTGCACTGTTTATCCCAGTTTTTTAAAGTGTAAAGAAAACCATTACCCTCAAAGGGTTTTGCTTTAGTTGACACTTTGATGTTGTTGTTTTTAAATTTTCAAGTTCAACTTTGAAATTGTCTTCCAATATGAACAATCGACTGATTGACTGACTGACTGACTGACTGACTGATTGACAATCAATCAGCCTATTTGCCCAATTGCGGTTTTGAACTTGTTTGGCTTTTGTTCCCCTTCGATTTAAGCCTGGTCCGATCGATCTCTCTGATCGTCTGAGAACGTGCTGTGGATTTCAATTGCCAATTGACCGAACATCAGTTGATTGAGTTGATTGAGTTGATGTTGATGTTAACCAAAACTGATACCAAAATGCGACGCTGGCGGCCACAGCAACAGCAACAAATCACAGCAGCAGTCAAACCAAATGAGCAGCAACAAATGCAACAAATAATAAAAATTTTATTGCCATTTATATTTTAACCATTTACGGTGGAAATGTCACAACTTGTTTTGGGGGAGACTTGGCAACTTGGAATCTTGGGGACTTGGACTTGGGCTATCTGGTTCGCCTCGTCGCCTCAGACAGACACGGAGTGCAATAAAAAACACACACAACACAAATCATGATAAATTGAAAATAATATTAACGAATCTATCTACGTACTTCACTTGAGAAACCGCAACAACAACAACAACAACAGCAACAGCGACAACACAAAATGAATCAAAATGAAAAATGCATTCGCAGTTGTATTTGTATTTTGTATTGGAAGCATGTAACACACACACACACACACACAGCGGCTCGACTAGCAGATACCCCGTGACGTGATTTTAGCAGTCATAATAATAATAATAATAATAACCTTAAAACTTATAGGCCGATTGTTTTCAAAATTTGTATATGCTCTTTTTAGATACTTATCGAGTTGTGTCCTTAATTTTTTTAAAATCCATCGACGCATTCAGTTTCTGCGTTTGCCAAATGGGAACATTTTTTAAAAGTATACCAACTACTGCAGTTCTCAAGCGAACATTTTTATCTTTGATAGAAACTTAGCATTCCCTTCTGTTCTCACTCATTTTTTCAATAACTCACAAACTTATAATTCGATTTTCTTAAAATTTTGTGTATACTCTTTGTAGATACTTGTGTAGCTGTGTCTTAAATTTCACTAAAATCTTTCGAGGCATTCAGCTTCTGTGTTTGCCAAATTGGAACATCTTTAATAAAAAGTGAAACTACTATAGTTTTCAAGCGAAATTTGTTATCTTTGGTAGGAACTCATCTTATTTAACTCAAAGACATATTTAAATTTAGTATATGGGCATTTCCAGAAAAAGGTCCAACCACCCCAAAAACGTAAAATTGATCAAAATACCCACATCTTGTGAAATTTTCTTCCAAAAATGTTTTCAAGTTATTTAGTTAAGCAATATAGTTATGATAGAAGTAATTCAATAGGATGAACATATAGATTCTATATTGGAATAAACTCACTTTTTCTATATTTTTGGCCATTTTCCCAAAAATTGACTTCCAAAACCGATTACCCTAAGTAAAATAGTAATATTGAAGCATAAACCATTTTAATACATAGAAATGTATTGTAAAATTTATTTAAAACAAGTTTTACAAGCTGTTTTGGATATATCGAATAAAATTTGATGAACAAATTCATGGAGCAAACTAGGTGAAAATCCTGTCACGTTCGCGATGTCACGTTACAAATTACTAATAAAACTTGTAAAATAAATAAAATGATCGTAGCATATCAAAATAATTTCTAAAATGGAAAACTACATTATTTTATTATGTTTTAAGAGTATTTTCTTCCAAATTACTCGTCACACTTCGCTGACTTTCGCATTTGTCAAGATGAAGTCAAACATTGACATCCATTTTTCGTCACGTTCGCGATGCATTGCTTTCTGTAAATCATTCAAAAGCGACAAACCTTCTAAGCTTGTCTTTTATAAAAAAAAAAAGTGTTGATAAAATGCATTAAACACGTGAGAAAACATTTTTGAAAATGTCAACTTTCGACGTTTTTTTTTTCATTTAAAAGACGTACAAATGTCGCGTTCACGATCCTGGAAATACCCAAATATCCTCTGTAGATACTTACCTAGTTGTGCCTTAAATTTCTTAAAAATCCGTTGAGGTATTCAGTCTATGCGTTTGCCAAATGGGAACATCTACAATTAGGCTGCGCGCACACTGGGAGCTGAAAGTGGAGTTTACAGCTGAGCTTATTTTTTTCGAGCTGATAAGCTCAGCTGTAAGCTCCGCTTTCAGCTCCCAGTGTGCGTGCAGCCTAAATACTTGAACTACAATTTTTTAAGTAAAAATGTCATAGTTTGGTAGCAATTTAATATACCCTCTCTGGTGTAGCACGTGTTTATAGGGTATAGCGAGTGAATTGCATCATCAGATGGCAACCAACTGCCGCCTCCAACTGACATTTTCCCATTACTTACTTACTTATGTATGTATGTGCATGTGAATGAATGATTTTCCTCTTTTGCAGGAGTCGCCACCGAACGTTGCAAAGTTTTCAAGTTTGCCATGGAATTGGAATGCGATTTGGGTGCCATACAAAACGAGGAATTGCTGAGGAAAATGGTAAGTGATCGACTTGAAGTATTATCACTAAGAAAGAAACTAAGAATATAGAAAATTTGACTAGGCAATTGTCAGTTTCTATAGTATAGTATTTATTACGTACATTTCTTATATCTTATATATTCGTGCCTTGTTTCTATAACTCATTTTTCATAGCTTATATCTTTGTACATCTTCTTTCTTCTTGTGCCTTTTGACTTAAATCCTTTATATATCATTCTATTTATATTTTATATTTTATCTTTTATCTTATATCTTTCTTTTTTCATTTCATATCTTTTGTATTTTCTATTTTTTATTGATTTGATTTGAGAATCATCGTGTAGGCCAAACGGTTAAGCCTAGAAGGCTAAAATGTTCACACTACATAGCTGAGATAGTTTTATTGTGTCGAATTCGGGTTCAAAGTTCATGGAATTGCTTAGTATGGAAAACTTTTATGTTTCTTAAGATATTCAAAGCAAATTCACAGATTGTGTGTTTGGGACTACCTATTATATCCTGACCAAATTTGATATTTACTTATGATGTAAGATTTTGTTTAAAATATTATTATTTCAAATATAAGACGAAAAGGAATGTGAACAATTTATGCAAGATACGAGATAATAAATTAAAGATACAAAAATATATATGATTAAATATATATGATTTAAAAATGCTGAACAATATTAGATAACAGATATTAGATATATTCTACATTATAACTATACCTGTTAAATAATGATTAGTAATCATAATCATTACTAATTAGATAATTTTTGTTTTAACTAATGATTAAATCTAAAATTATTACAATATTCAAAAATAATCAGAAAAACTCAAAAATAATCTTTTTGAGTGTTCGGATTATTTTTGATTTTTTTCTGACTATTTATGACTATTTAGTAAAGATCCAATTATTTTAAATTTTCACAATATAATACAATACAAAATAATCAGGATTTTTTTTGAATAATTGTAATAATTTTAGATTATTTCTGATCTTTTGTAATCGTAATCATTATATTCTCACAAATTTTTCAACAGTAAATTATATAGTCACTACGATTATTTCCAAAAATAATCGAATTGATTATTAATTCTAATCGAAATTGAACAGGTATGAATATAACTCATATCTCTTATCTTAAACTGTGTTTTTCTTTAATATTTTTTCAATTGTATCTTAAATCATTTATAGTTTTGTATTTTTTTTAATTCGTATCTTGTATCCAAATTTCTGTCCTTCTAGGTCCGATTCTCATTTCTCTACTTCATTTTCCATCTCCTTACTTTTCTTTCTCCTTCACTCTCTCTCTCTCTCTCTCTCTTACTGAATGCGTCAGTTCATTAGCTTTAAAGCCTTTTAGAGAATCAGCTAGAAGATCCACAAAGTTCCCCAGTTTCAGTTGTCAGTTTTCAACCTGACCAAATTGGGTCATTTATGGGGTTGGCCAGAATTGTATCTGTATCTGTATTTGTATTTGTATCTGTGTCTGTGTGGGCCGTTGTTTGCTGACTTGGCTTAGAACGGCAATGCAATTATCGTTAAAATGTCGTTAAATAAAATAAAAATCAATGGAAAAACGATGACGATGCGCCGTCGTCTTAACTTGGCCAAATGATGAACGAGCCAGCTACAATAATAAAAAACTAAAACTACAAAAAAAAACAACAGCTTTATTAATAATGTAGTTAATAATAAATGCGAAAGAATTGTACAAAAATAGCAGCAGACGTTCGAGCTGCCCACGCAGACGTTGACGCTGACGTTGACGCTGACGCAGGCGCAGGCGCAGCAGCGCAGACGTCGCGACGCACAGTGGGGCCATTGCTCATTTTACTTTGCAAAAATCATAACTATTAAGATAATTAAATGAGTTTAGTGTCATATGATAGATAACTTTTCAACCTATGAAATAAGTGCCACGCCCAATAGATACTTACTAAGGGGCTATCAAAGTTGAAATTTGTAAAATTGGTGAAAAAAATAAATTTTATGACCCTAAAAAAAAAATGTTAAAATTTATGATTTTCTTTGTTTTATTTTTAAGGTTTTTATATTTAAAAATTTCTTTCAAAAAGTTAAAAAAAAAATGTCTTTAAATATTTAGAAAAAAAAAAAAGTTTTATTTTTTGGTGTGAATTATCAGAATTGCATGTATCGACTTAATTCCCATGGCATTTATATGATGTAGTAGTGCGATTTCAGCCAATCTGACATATTATGAATCTGGGATAGTCTTCTACATCCAGACCAAATCTGGTTCAAATCGGACCACGATATCATATAGCTGCCATAGCAACAATCGGTCGAACTATGCAATTATGCCGCGTGTTTTTATTGTGAGGTTGCCTTAGTTTGTTTTGATTTAACCTTCTTAGGCGGATCCGAGCGGGTACAAAACCATTTATATTTATTTACAGAAATGAATACTGAAGCGTTTTTAAGATATTTCTCAGGATGGTTTTTCGCTACAAGAGAGTTTTCGTCTACCAAAGTTCAAGAATAGTCAAAATCTAGTGTTTTGCAGGGCCCACTGTGCTGCGACGTTGCGTCGACGCAGCTTTAACTTGCACGCTCTCTGGCGCTGTCTCTGCCGCTCTCTGGTTGTTGTGTTGCGCTCTCTGCGTGAGAGAGAGAGAGCGCGAGAGAGCGGCAAATTGGGATGCTGGCCTCCTGTGATAAAGTGTCTCGGCTGCAATGACTCATGCGCCATGAATCAATTTTTTGAACTCGACTGACCGCAGCTACCCCCTCCCCTCACCATCTCTCTGCCCGCTGCAGCAGCAGCAGCAGCAGCAGCTCCTTGGCAGCGACGATGACGCCACAGCTGAAGTTGTTGTTGCTGGTCAATTCCCCCTCAGCGTTCAGTGGCAATTGGCAAGTTTTTGGCTTTGGCTTTGGCTTTGGCGCGTTGGCCGCTTTACAATTGCCAGTTTGCCAGTTGGCAATCTCTTGGCCATGATTTGCACCAAGCGTCGCGTGGGCAGCTGCGTCGCTGCCGCGCTGACTGCTAAATAAATCAATAAAACAGACAAAAAATGTTTAACTAACAACTCTTTAAACGTGATCTCGACTGAGAAATACCCCTTACTATATTTATTTTATTTTTTATTTAATTACTTATTTTTTTCATAATCGCTGCATTTCAAAGCTACAGCGTTCAAATATTACAGCATACTTTTAGGCGTTCACATTGCTTCAAAGCCTAAAACAGCCATAAATAGCTTTATTTTTATTCGATCTTGATGCGATTTGGTGGAATTATTAACAATTATAAAAGAACACGTTTGTCATTTGAATAAGTTTTCTTTTTCAAAAATTTTCGGTGTTTCTTGATTGCTTAAATCTTAAAACAGTCGTAACTAGCGTTATATTCATCCGAACTTGATGCGATTAAGTGAAATTATTGACAATGGTGAATGGAAACGTTTGTTATTAAAATATGTTATTAATTTGTATCTAAATTTTTAAAAAATTGTATCTCTTTGGGGCTTAGAGAAGTCGCTGTGTCAAAAATGGTGTGCGTAGCTCTTAGACTCTAATATCCAGTTATTTTTCTGGCTATAGAACGAGAAAAAAGCGAGAAATAAAGCGTAAGTTGGAGTTAGGTTAGGTTTTTTTTGAATAAAACTAAGTTTAAAGCTGGAAGAAGAAAACAAAAATATGATTTTTATGGAACAAGATGAAATTTAAGATTATATTTATGTCAGGGACTGCAAATAAGAGTTATGAATACTGATTTCAACTAATTTCAAAAGTAATTCCTATTTCAGTCGTTACTATCGATATCAGCCAAAAACTTATATTTTCAATTTATATTAATTAATTTTTAATTCTTATTGAAAAAGTCAAAAATAAAATTGTATATTGAAGTTTGAGCTGGGGTTAAAGAACATCGTATATACCGTGCGGAACTGTTGTGGAACGGGTATAACAACATCAATATGGGAATTGGCACAGAGAGACACCCGCTATGGCCATACAAATGTCTGACCAGGTCTGTCTGGCGACCAGATCTATGGCAGCTGGCCAAATGCGTGCTGCAAGTGTAGAGAGAACTCCAATAGAAACTAGACAGAGACAGCAACAGAGGCAGCGACTTCAACTGGTCACGTTCTTGGCTATCGGTCTATCGGATCTATCGTTTATCGACTGCCGTCTGCGCAGCGTCTGGATGAGTAATTTGATTTGATGTGTTATTTATGTCTACTCTCATTTGTTAGTCACACTGTCTTCAAAGTGGGCGGCGTTTACGAATTCGAGCTCGAATTCGAAATCGAATTGCATATGGAAATGAAAATGGAATTGTTATTGAAATTGCCAGAGTAAAAAATACAAAACACCCACCAAAAAAACATGTTCAATACACGAATACCAATCGACTGATTTATATTTATTTATTTATTTACTTTTTTTTTCTTTAAATTTTTTAAAACTGGCGCTACGCTTCATTGGGCGAGGGGAAGTGGGAAACGGGTAAACGGTTAAACGGGGAATGTGTTTAAGTCCAACTGGACACTTGAACACGTTTGTTCATTGTTATTTTAACCTTTTTTTTTTTGTTTTGTTTTGTTTTTCATTCCCTTTCCGTCCCCATTTCCATTTCCATTTCGATTTCCATTTGGACACGATCGATTAGTCGAGAATTCCACAGGCGATAACTTCATTATGAAGTTAATTTATGCAAATGAAGTTCAAACACTCGTCATTGGATCATTAGCCAGACTCCAACTGTAAACAATATACAAGTTTACTGCTTTTAACTTCTATTTCTAGTCACTTTCAACAATTAAAGCGATTCACAAACGAAATTCGAGAGTTTGTGAGTTAAGTTAGGTTAGGTTGAGTTACAGTTTTTCGTTAGAAATTAGAAATAATAGCTTAAAATGCAGTTATTTAATATGTTATGTACTATATATCATAAGTATTCATTTATTTCGGCATAAAATCGTAGTATTACTTGAGCTGAACTGAAATTCGAGCTCGAGTCTGAGTAACGGTTCTGTAAACCTAACCTAAAACTTCAACAAGCATTTTGTTCGAATATAATTATTACTTCAACTTTAACTTAACGTTAAACTTAACCTCAAAAATCCATTAAAAAAAAATTATTTTCATAACATTTTGCTTAATTCTAACACAAACTTCAGTTTCATTCACATTCATATGTAAATCTAACCTCAAACTGATTACTTCTTCAACTTTAATTTAATTTTCAATTCAAATTTAAGGTTAGGTTAAAGTAAACGTAACTGAAGTTTGAGTTGTGCTTAAAGAAAATTATAAATATAATATATACTGTAATGGGCGTTCGAGATACCTAACCTATAATTCCAACTTTAGCTTCAGTTTTATCACAATAAATCTAACCTCAAACTTCAATTAAAACTTTATTCGAATATCTATCTGTCTTTTTCTTTTCCTTTCCCAAAAGCTTCAATTGCACTCAATGCTGAAAGCTCTGTCCAAGTAAATGAGATCGGACAGGACAGCAATAAAAGCTTCTCCTACTCAGACTCACATCCAAGGGCGTCGACAGCTTCTCATTAAAAGGGGGCCAAAATTGTACAGAAAAATTGCCACAAAGTAGACGCAAAGTTTGAAAAACTACTCTGGTTGGATCTCGGAAGCCAAATATGGTAAAGTTATGAATGTAGGTGGGGGCAACGCCGCCTCCTCCCCCTCCTGCCGACGCCCTTGCTCACAGCCGTTACTCACATTTGTTGTTGTTGTTGTTGTTAAATTGCCGTTGTGTTTGGCTAGGCAAAGTCAAGAGCTTTTGAGCTGCATTATAAAATCTCAGTTTTTGTTGTTGCTGTTTTTGTTCTGCCTTGCGCACACACACACACTCACACAAAAAAGGAAGCGAGGCAGCGAAGCTGGCAGCGAAGCGGCCGCTGCACTGATAGTGGGCTCCTCTCACGCACTCACACACGCACATGCAAGTCAAGGTGTCAGCAGCAGCAGCAGTAGAGTTTCTTACACACACACACACACACACACAGACGGTCGCACACAAAAACGTCTCTTTGCCGTCGTCGTTGTCGTCGTCGCTGTCATCTTCGCTGCTTTTGTATTGTCGTTGTTGTCGTATTCGGTCATATCTTTGCTGCTTGCTGCGCTGTCGTCATCAGCTGCGCAGCTGCTGTCACGGCTGCCGTTGTTGTTGTTGTTGTTTAAGCTTCGGCCGGTTGGGCCGTCCACTTTACGCGGCTTTGATTCTGAATGGGGGAACTTCAGTCTGATTTTGGTGCTCGATCGATTGCAACGTGAACGACGCTCGGTGTTTAAACGCCTGACCAACAAACAAAAAAAACAAACAAAACAACGAATTAAACTCCAAACAACAACGCACAGCAGTAGAAATTTATAATATTTTTGTAGATAATTTTTTATTTTTCTCGACTTGAAAGAAAAAGAAAACTTTAAAATAAAAAAAAAGCCGAAAATAAAGCCCAAAAAAGCCAAAAGCCGCACAACAGGCAACACAGGATTAGTCACACCTAAATAACCAAGTGTTTTTTTATACATAATAATTTATTATTTTTTATTAACTCTGTGTGTGTTTTTTTTGTCGGTGACGATCATAAAAAATTTTTTGTAAAATAAAACAAAACGAAACGAAAAAAAATCCAAACATCTTTTTACCTGCTGCAGTCCGTCATTTGGAGGAGCCACTGTGATTAGCTTTGTTATACAGAGGTAAATTTGTGTTTTTTTTATACATTTTTCTCACTTTTTTTATATTATCTTAACTCACACACACGCACACACACACACACATTGAATTATGGCTAATAACTTTCACACTTGTGAGACAAAAACAATTTGCAAGTTTGTTTGTTCAACGGGGCGGCGACGTGTTTTTTTTTTTCCCTTTGCTTTTGTTTTTGTTTTTGCTCAAGTCACAGTTAGTCAGCAGCGCCGACGCCTACGCCGCTGCCGCTGCCGACGCTAGCGTCGCTGCCGGCGACTGTGTCAGCAAATATTTTTTTTGGCCGACAAAAACTTGTAAACAAACAAAAGAAACGTTATCTTTGTACTATAATACTTAAAGATATGATTACAATTATAATCAGGAATATCGTATTTCGAGAATATCGTAGCAGGAATATCGTGTTTCCAGAATATCGTATGACGAATATCAAATAATTGTTAGAATTACATTGAATATCGTATCGGGAGTATCATTTCAGTGAATATCGTAAGACGAATGTCGTATATCAAATATTAGCTGATGAATATCGTTTAACTAATATCGTATAGCAAATAAATATGATAACATTAACAATGAATATCGTATCAGAAATATCGTATGCCGAATATCGTATATCAAGTGACAGCTGGCAAATATCGTATAGCAAATATGATAACAATTGCAATGAATATCGTATCAGGTTTCCCGAATATTGTATGACGAATATCAAATAATTATTAGAATTACATTGAATATCGTATCAGGAATATCGTATAACAAATATCGTAGCAGGAATATCGTGTTTCCAGAATATCGTATGACGAATATCAAATAATTGTTAGAATTACATTGAATATCGTATCAGGAGTATCATTTCAGTGAAAATCGTAAGACGAATATCGTATATCAAGTATCAGCTGATGAATATCGTTTAACTAATATCGTATAGCAAATAAATATTATAACATTAACAATGAATATCGTATCAGGAATATCGTGTGCCGAATATCGTATATCAAATGACAGCTGGCAAATATCGTATAGCAAATATGATAACAATTGCAATGAATATCTTATCAGGAATATCGTGTGGCGAATATCGTAACAGGAACATCGTGTTTCCCGAATACCGTATGACGAATATCAAATAATTATTAGAATTACTTTGAATATCGTATCAGGAATATCGTATCAGGAATATCTTATCAGGATTATCAACTGACGAATATCGTATAACGAATATCGTACAGCGAATAAAATATTAAAATGCGAGTCTTACGAACATCGTATTGTGATTATCGTATGTTGTCATTTTTTATCAAGATCTTCAAGCTAGAACGAATTAAACCATAGCCGTTAGATAGCGAAAGAGAGTGTGCGGAAGAGAGAGAGAGTGAGAGAAGAGAGGGAAGAGAGGGGGTGTCTGCGGGGGTGTCTGTTGATTGCCAGCGCAGTTCTCGATGCTAATCTCGAAAATGAATCTAATTACAATGGAACCTGTTCCCAGGTCTTGTTGGCCTTGTCAAATGTACATACATACATATGTATATTCATATTCCCAAACGTTCCTAGCCAAAAGATATTTAGATCAAAATCGCATAGAAAACGTTTCATTTATTGAAATCGTATAATTACAGATTTTAATCAAATTAAGCCCGAGAGCTATTTTATAAGTTGAGTTCACTTTGAAATATGGCAAAAATCACGCTTAACTTTAGATATACTTACAGTGGCGGCAGAAATAATAGGGACAAAAAAACTTGGTTGCTTCTTTTCAATATTATTCTCATCCTTGGAAG